>CAUJNA010002446.1:1347500-1472500 GCA_963377175.1 Effrenium voratum | reverse complement strand
TACTCACATATGCCTTTGCTTGTCTGCTGTTTTGTTTGGTATGCCCCCTTTCATGGTGGACAAGATGGTCTGGTGAGGACTGGCATCCTCTTGAAAAGTCCGAGTCCAGGTGATGTGTCACCCTGAAATAATAACCCCCGCAGAAAGGAGGCGTTTTGGGTGACGAACTGTTGACCAACCCCTTTCTCTGGGTGACATGGATCCGACCCCCCCAAAAAAAAACACATTGGCTGCATGGAAGGAAGCATGGAGGAAAACCTTAGCAAGAAAGACATAAGCTAAGCCAGGCAATGTCACTCGTTGTCGACCGCTCTAGAGATGAAGTAAAACCAATATTGCAAATTAAAACTAACAGAAACAAGCGTGTGGCAAAAGCTAAAGAACCTTCGCGGTTGACATTGCCCCGTCCGCCCTCCAAAGGGGCAGAAGGTCCTTAGACCTTCTGTTTAGTTCGGAAAAGCGATTCGTGTGTGCCTGTTAGGATTTGGACCCGCAAGTGTCTGTTTTCCTTTTTGACTTTCCATTCAAACCGCAAAAAACGAGGTACCCAAAAAATGACAGACCCATTTGCTTCAGAATGATCTTTCCTTCAGGGCGATCCGATGCGATCATACCATTTTCTGGAACTCCCCTTTGGGACAAACCCCCCCATTCAGGGGACCCGTAGGGGCCTTTGGGGGTCACACCCTTGAGATCAGTCCAGCGCAGCACTCAGCAGCGCCGGCCAGGCGCCGCTGAGCGCCGAGGCGGCTGCACCCGCCTCAGGTGTTTGGCCTTTCGCATGCCGTGGGTTCCCACGAATCGACGTCCAAATGAGATCCCCTAGCGACCAGTCGCAGTCGCAGGTAGGATCGTTGGCTATTTGGTTGTGTGTCCAAATAGTGGTCCCCCCAAACACGGTGGGTTTTTGCCGCTGTTCCCCCTGAAACCAGCCCCGAAAAGGGTAGTGAGCCTTGAAAAAAAGGAAAGACAGACCCGTTTGGGTGTGTGGGTGTGTCTTCAATTGAGGACCCCCTAAAATTTTACTTTCCTGTTGTCCCTTTAGAACTGCTCTGAAACGAGGTATTCAAATCCCAGAGGATCCATGTGCCAAAATCGACCCAAGCTGTTTTGGGGGGTGGGTGGGGGCTGGTAGGAGCAGTCTTGTGATTTGGGTATGTGCCATTTATCTGCTCTTAAACCAAGGTGAAAAGGGTGCCTGCAAAAGACACACACACACACACCAACTTAGCACCCGCGCATTGTGTGGCTAATTTTAAGGGGGCACCCCACCAACCAACAAGGAAGAACCACTGGCTGGAAGTTTGGGATCAACGGCTAACTTGGCCCGACTTCGACCCACAAGTTGCAATTCTTTGCTGCTGAAAAGGGATTCTGCGGGCAACCCAAAAAGTCTGACAATGCTCTCCAAGCCCTTGGTCCAGATCCCTGGCTTCCATTTCGCGTTTGTCTGTTTTCGTTGGAGAAAAACAAGAGGACGTCTCAACAAGACGGGGCCTTTGAATGGCCAACGAATCCATGGAAACGCCCCTTTGGTGCTTGGCTTTCCTGACAACGTTCCTCAAAGAGAGCCTCCAGTGGCATCAATGTTAGTGGCTGGGAAATTCGCTAACGCTTGATAATGAAGCCATGGTCCAAGATGTTCAGACGGGTTCGCACATGGAGCCTTTGATGCAAATGGAGCAATGACCACTCAAACCCACATGAACTGGGACACCCAGACAAGGATTGATCTCCTTCTGGCTGCGCAGCCAGCTCAACGGACTTGCATGCCCGTCAGAATCGGAGCGCTTCGCAGCTCAGAAAGGAGCTTCGGGTGACATCGACGGCAGGAAACTGCCAGAACAGCAAAGCAGGCCAGGCGGTTTGGAAGCCGATGCCAGCTGTGCACCCTGTGCCCACGGCTTCATTGTGGCGTCCGGGAAGAGCGACGCGAATTTGCCAGCGGGTTCCACAGCACAAAGTTCTCGCGGAGCAGGGACTCAACCTTCATTTCGGCGTCCATCGGCGCCATCCAACAAGGGAGTTCTTTGTATGCCAAACGCAGGGCTGTTGCGAAATGAAAACTTTGCCAGCACCGTTCTGGGACCCGTTCTGACTTCATGTTGGCTCTCTTTGTAGAAGAGTTTGAAGCGGGAAAGAAGGGAGGCCAGTAGAAGCACCACTGGACCCTCGCCCGTGGCTATTTAGGCGAAAATCCGCCAAAACCACCGAAAAACCAGGCATCCCGAAAAAAGAAGACATGCCTGAAGGTCTGAGGGTATGAGGGTTCGAGGGTTCGAGGGTTCGAGGGTACGAGGGTTCGAGGGTCTGAGGGTCTGAGGGTACGAGGGTTCGAGGGTTCGAGGGTATGAGGGTTCGAGGGTTCGAGGGTTCGAGGGTACGAGGGTACGAGGGTTCGAGGGTCTGAGGGTCTGAGGGTACGAGGGTTCGAGGGTTCGAGGGTATGAGGGTTCGAGGGTTCGAGGGTTCGAGGGTACGAGGGTTCGAGGGTCTGAGGGTACGAGGGTACGAGGGTTCGAGGGTCTGAGGGTGCGAGGGTTCGAGGGTTCGAGGGTACGAGGGTACGAGGGTTCGAGGGTCTGAGGGTCTGAGGGTACGAGGGTTCGAGGGTTCGAGGGTATGAGGGTTCGAGGGTTCGAGGGTTCGAGGGTACGAGGGTTCGAGGGTCTGAGGGTACGAGGGTACGAGGGTTCGAGGGTCTGAGGGTGCGAGGGTTCGAGGGTTCGAGGGTACGAGGGTTCGCGTCTCCCGCCTCAGTCGCGGCCACCAATTCTGCGGCGGCTTGCAAGGGCAAGCCTCCGGCACCGCCTGCCAATGTAACCATCCACTTTGTTTCCAATTTCCAAGGGCCATTTTGGGGACCATGGTTTGAGCCACAGCCATTTGTGTGTGTGGCTCGTATTTGTCTAAGGTTCGGTGCGGTTTTTGGGGCGACTTGAAAGGGAAACCAAAAGGTACCCGAACTCAATAGGAGGCTCTATTTTGACACATGCCCACTTGTGGCACTTCGAATACAGTACATCCCGTGGAAAACAAGCGTATTTCCAGTAGTGATAGATTCCCCCTAAAACCACCAAGCGAAAACTAATCATATTGGTAAATGGAAGCCATGGTTCTGGCAGATAGTGTTTCTCCCGCTGGCACGTGAAATGTCACTTATCCATACGCGACATCTGAGGAAACAAGGAAACATACCCATACTGCTTTTGCCCCCTGTGAGTTTGTTATCATGTGCCTGGCGGATTGATGAAGGGGGGCGGGGCTCCCCAAAAGTGATCCCCCTGCAATGGGACACCTCCAATCGATCAACCAGAGTCTCTTCCCGCTACCCTTCTGCGATTACCGAAATCCGACCTCACCAAAGGTGGCCTGCAAACCCTGCGCAGGAACCCTACCCCGCGCCCAAGGTGTGCTTTTATAAACCGGCCATGTCAGCAGGCTTGCTCCAAAGACCCTCGGCCCTTGGGACAAAGGGAACGTGTGTGTCAACAATAGCTTGGACCACACAATTTGGCTTTCCTGTTCAGGTCCCTCGAAACCAACCTGAGGGTGGATGCCGGGCCATAAGCACCCAAACCCCATTCGCCCCTCGTGTTTGGGGTGCCATTTAGAGGCCAAAGGAGCAACCCTCTGCCCTCTGAAAGCTCCATCGCCGTCCGTGGATCTATCTATCTTTGGAAGAGGCACCTGGCCAACACCGAAAGTACACCAAACATATACCAAAAGATACCAAACAACGAGAGTGGAAATCTACAGAGAAAAACGCACACTGCTTTCAAAAACCCCAACAGTGCAACACTGTCAAACGCTGCACTTCGTGCCTAGCGCCAGCTCCAAGCAATCCTTAGGTCGCCACTTGCCGTGCTTTGAACTCGTGTGGCTTCGAGGCATCGCAAAACGTCCCAGGGGCCTTAAAGAGACGCCACGAAGCCATCCATGTTTGCCTTGAGAGACAAGCCATTTGGTATGTGTGCCATGGACCTGGTTCAGGCCTAGTCGTGAGCCTTTGGGCAGTGTGTCTCTTTCATTCTTTGGAACATTGAAATGGTTCCTTCAGTGGCACGGGGGTCCCTTCGTGCCCACTTCAAATGTGATAGCATGAGAAAGGGTCACCTTGGACTCAAAGAAGGGGCCTTGTCATAGGCTTTCTGACATGTTGGCTACAAACATCACCTAAAAGAATCTCCATCAAATCTTGTCCAACCAAAATGCGACCACGTTTGACCCCGATTTGGAGGGCAAGTCACAAATTAGGGGACCCAAAATTGTTATTGTCCTCGTGTTTTCTCTTTGAAACCAACCTGATCCAAGAAGCCCCCCAAAAACATACAAACCCATGTGGGTAAATATACTGTACATGGAGTGCTTGAGTAAGGGATAGAGCTGTTCCCACCACACTCTCCGAGCTGCCGCAATTGCCTGGCTGGCCAAATCTGCGAAAGGCTTGGTCGCGAGGGCCGTTGCCTCCAGTGTCAGGAGCCGGTCCTTGATCTTTGGCCTTTTTGATCTTTGCTCTTGGCTTCAAGTGGGGGAAGAAAAAAAACCATGACTCAAGACCTACTTGGTGGTCAAAGAAGATCAAACATCACCCAACCGAAAAGGACACTACGGGTGATTTTCACACCACCCAAAAAGATAAATACAAGGACCCCAAAAAAGCGTCTCCAATGCTCTCCGTACCTGGCCAAGCCAAGCACAAGGCCAGAAGTAGCAGCCAGAAGTAGCAATAGAAAGGCTTGCCTTACTTCCTGAGTGCGTTTACCACCATCATGGTCTTCCCAAAAAGTACTTTGCTCCTCCCAGCAGGCAGCATCCCCAGCATCACCAGCATCATTTGGGCGAGTGGCGTCTCGTGTTGGACTTGTTGGCTTGCTGGAGTGCAACAATGTCTAAATGACGCGAGCAAAGCCGGGGATGTTGGCACTTTACTTGCTCAACCAGCTGCCAACTCTAAGTACAAGCGCTCAGGAAAAAACAAAATCCGACCCTTTCTAAGATAACCCAAATGGCCACAAGGCAGCCTTCGGGAAGTCTGGAGCATTTTGCATGGGGGCTGCTAGCAACTCATGGAGGGTTGACGCACGCTAACCCCATTGGCCGATATATGCATCGACGTTTGGCTCGAAACGCAGGCTCATAAGCTCCGATCATGATTAAAACGGTGGTAAGGTTACTAGAAACCTTAAATCCGTAAATAAACCAGGTGTGCAACCTTCAAAAGCTTCATCCAATTACAACAAGCCTTTCAAACCTGACCTTGAAACCAAACCAAAGCTTTAAACCGAACCCTTCCACCGGGCTTGCAAGCCTTACGACATCACCGCCAAATGCGCGGATGATGCGCCTGCGCCAGCACCAGCACAGAGCTCGGGAACAGCGTGCGAGGCGTTCTCGGCGCCGAATGTTGCGCCAGGTGCTGGCGCAAGTCGGTGCGCAGCGCCTGTTGTCTCCAAAGTCTGTCTCTGTGTTGTGCGTGTGCTTGAGGGTATCATCATTTTTGGGTGGGGCTTCAAAGGAAAATCAGAAGGCAAAGCCGCCAGTTTGGAAAAGTTGTGCCTTTCCCCATGGCTTTGATAGGCCCAGATAGGCTCTGGGGTTTGGAGGGTTGTAGGGAAATCCAGAAGGTTCCAAGTTCCGGAGGCCCTGGGCGTAGTTGATGATGCCATTGGGGTGGGGTGTAAATGGAATCAAAAGGAAACTCGTTTGCTGTTTTTCTTGTGGGGCACGCAGAGCACTAACACATGCCTGGTCCCCGCCACTCAACCTGATATGTGTGTGCATTGGCGCACGTTTTAGTGAACTTGAGAATGAACAAACATGTCGTTTGGTTGGTCTGAGCACACGTGCAACGCCAGAACACCAACAATTGAAAAGGTTGGTTCCTTCAGGCAAGCAACGAAACAAGACAGAACAAACAGGCAGCAAGCAAGAAAGCAAGCAAACAAACAAACACAAACACAGAGTGTCGGAAGGGTGGGCAATAATTAGTCTGTCCCACTTCACTTGCCACGCTAGCCCCACTTGCCCCACTTGCCCCACTTGCCCCACTTGCCCCACTTGCCCCACTTGTCCCATTTGCCCCACTTGTCCCACTTGCCGCACTTGCCCCACTTGCCCCACTTGCCCCACTTGCCCCACTTGCCCCACTTGCCCTGCTTGCCCCCTACTGGTGCCGCTTGCCGCTTGCCCCCCGGTGAGTGAGGAACCCAAATTCCTCCATGTGCTGATGATCGAAAGGATCGAGTACTGCTTTTCCAGCATGTTCTCTGCGCTTGCAAGCACGCCCGTTGCCGGGAGCGTGCCATGGCGCAAGAACTACGTCTCTGTGAGCTCCTGAGTGCTCTTTACTCCAGCGGCACAACATGCTCCACTTTCTCCTGGCTGCGCAGCTGCAGAAGGATCACCAGAACCTGCCGTTGGGGGCCCAATGGACCTGAACGGTCCTGCGGCACGCGTCTGAGATCCGGAACAGGGGATCTTCCAGTGGCTCAAAATTGACCTCCAGACCTCCTCCCGATTGTTCCACTCCAGCCGAAGACCCTTCCATGAAAGAAAAGACCAACCAGGAAAGAAATGAAAACCAAATGAAGAAAGTTAGATCGTGAAGGAACCAGGCCGGCTAGCAGGGGAACACCGTGAGCGCTATATCATATTCCACTCAGTTTATATCAATTATCGCAGCATTTTCACTTTTCATAGTCTCTTGTCTTTGGGGTCACAGCCAAGGATAGGAGGAGACGCAGGCTCATCTTCACTGCAAGTCAGAGGTGATTGGCAAACAAACAAATAGGAATTCGTGGCTGCTCCCAAAGCCTCCCCCCCAGTCCTGCCTTGCTTATCTAAAGATGTTTTGTGGGGCTGTTCACCTTCAAATCAAACGGTGCCGGCCATGCCACAGGAGCAACATGAGCAACACAAGGCCTTGTGTGCAGTTGAAACGGGGTTGGGAAGCCAAAAGCAACCGAAAACCCTACCATGGATGGGATGGATAAAGCCCTAAAATTAAAGGGGAAAACCAACTGGTGCAGGATTTTGTCATCCACTGCATCCTAGGAAAAACACGCTCACGTCGCGACAATCCGGCAAAAACAACTACAGGCCATGAGATTCTTGCAAATTATTTGTCCAAGGCGACAGGGGGTTCCAATCAAAGGGCCCCCGAGGTTTTACCCATGCCCTTGAAAAAGACTTAAGGGCATCAAAAGTCCATCCATCCCCTTTGGGCTTCCTTTTGGGTACATTCGAAAACACAATTTTGAGTTGTCTCAAAATCAGGGTTCCCCAAAATTAGTGGTTTCCATGGTGGTTTCCCTGTTAAACCACAAGGCGGTTCCAACCAAATGAGCAGTGCCGAAAATAGGGTACTTAAAACCCTCTACTAACAAACCACTTTCGCGGAACCTTTCGCGATGCTTCGCGGCCACACGTTTCACTTTCGCGGGCATGTGTTTTGTCACGATCACTTTCGCGGAGCTTTCGCGGGCAACACAGAAACTGCGAATGTGCACTTTCGCGACGCTTTCGCGGCGGGCTCTTCTTCAACCACTTTCGCCGCAAGCTTTCGGGCTTTCGCGCCCTGCGTTTTAGCTTGTGCGAGGCTTCGTTAGGAGAGGCCCTCAATTCACTCATTGCATACGGGTTTTTGGCACTGCTCAAATGTCAAGCCCAACCAGCCAGCCAACTAACCAGCCAACCAACCAGCCAACCAACAAGCCAACCAACCAAGACTCAAAAAATGGAACTATCCATCTGCTGGGCAAGTTCGAAATGGTCACACCAAAGCAAAACCTGAAACGCTAAATCAGAATGGAACTGTTTGCCCCATGCAGAACCACATGGGGCACTTTCAAAAGCTACCTGAAAAGGGGTGTTGGTGCCCTTGATTTGTTGGGTACCCTTTTGTAAGAGAACCCAAACACTTGCCTTGATTGAACCACCTGCCGATCCCATTGGCCTCTGCCACTGCCCGGTCTGCCAAAGCAGGTAGCGCACACAGCTTCCTGCAGCACTTCAACACGGGTATATTATACATCTTGCTACTGGAGGTCAAACTGGGGAAAGACATACCCATCCAGGTCCAACCAGATTCGGTTTCTGGCCCAGGATACCAACTGGCACCCCTTTTGCACCTGCACCAAATGGTCAATGGGCTTGAAATGGGGCATCTGCGCGGAGTGTTTTGACGTGACACCCACGGGACCTGTGGGCAAAAGATTGGAATTGAAAAGCCAGGCCAGGGATTCATTCTTCCAAAGCCATGGACAATTGCATGACTTCCTCCATCTCTGGAGATGACAATCACGCGGCAGGGGCTACGGTTGATCCCCTCAGAAAGTGAAACGACACCTACGTTTCTGGGGGTCATTGACTTTCCCAAAAAGAGGCTCACGAGGCAACGCCTGAAGGATCCTTGGAGGGATCAGAAGTGAAATCCATCAAGCATGATCAACAGGGGATCCATGCTTTACACTGGCAATCGGGCAATCATCGGTCAGCAGCACGCAACTTGATGACAGTGGTGTTTCCCAGGCCCTCGTAGTCCCATGAGCCCTGAACGTCCCTTCTCTGGACCAAAAAAAACCGAACTGTTTTCTTGGCTCGAAACCCAAGATATAATGTTGCTTCTCCTGGCTTGTATGGGCACAGTATATATCCAAACCGTGAAACCAGTGGGTAACGAACCCACCACTACAACGGCCAATAGACACGGGCGCTCAATTTAATCGAGCTGAGCGGCATCAAGCAGACAGCGCCATTGTGATCCTGCTTCGCCTCATGTTTTCTCGGTGTGGGTCAGGGAGTACCGGTAAAGAGACCAGACCCAGCCAACAAAATAGATCGTTGCAAAATTTAGAAACAAATACGGACAAGGGCGGGCACTCAAATGCAGTTTGTCGAGGATTTTTCCCTAGAGGAATCTCCTTTTGAAGGATCCTTTGAGTTTCCAACCCTTTTGCAGGGGAGTAATTGACTAGTTCAACTTGCCCTCAAAACCGCATTTTTGGGGGACCCCCCTCCCCCAAATTGGTGGATTGCTGGATCCATGCTAGTTTGCACAGTCAGACGGGATCGGATCAGGAAGTGTCTTGGCTGATTGTATCCCTGTAACACATGGCATTTGAGGGCCCCTTTTCTCACTTCCAATCGAGTGGATGGCCAAAACAAGTAGAAAACCAAACTTGTCGATTTCCACAAAGATCGCCAAGAAAGGTTATCCATGAACTCAGGATGTAAGCTTTGGAATGGAATGGACATGTCTCACCCCAAAAAGGACAACAAAGGCAATGGTATTGTAGAACAGAATCCTCTATCTGAGAGGTTCCAAGCACCTTCTGAGGATTGCTTTAAACAGTAAAGGGGGGAGTTCAAGGATCCCTACAGTCCTTGGAAGATACTCTGCCATATGTAGTCACGCATTGAACATAAGGCAGTTTCCTGCATGAACATAAAATGCAGCTTGAACCATTGAAAAGATCGACCTCTTAGTTTAGCGACAAGATATGCATTATACATCATAGTCGAGTGTCCGTCAAGAAATGGATCGTGATAGCTGAGAAGCATGCATTTGAATTCCGAGGCCCGTCGCTCGGCGAACCCCCCTAGCTGTGCTAGCCATATCCCATTTATGTTTTGATCTGCTTTCAAACATGTCTACACTTGTATATAGGCGATCCCTTTGCTTTGCCAAGGGTCTCCAGAGGCAATGGCCGAACGTAGACGTCGAACTATGAGGATGGTGCCCAACAGTGGCTCGGTTGCCACAATTAAGTGGACGTACCCCGCGTTCTAGATCTGTAACTATCAGGCTTTCCAAGGTGTACATCCTTTTTGCACACGGGGCTGTCCGAAAGCGGGGAATTGGACTAGGTACATTCAGCCGTTGATCAGCAGGCAAAGCCTGTAACTCAGCCAAGGGGCACGAAACGGATACGCAGAGTCCGGCCCATCGGTCACCTGAAACCGAAATCGGTGGCCCTCAAGGATTGGCTGATGTTACCCAGATCCAGTTGCTCCTCTACAGATTAACATGGAACCCAGAAACCCGTCAGTTCTAGAGAAATCTCCCTTTGGAGGACCCCCTTTTCGGGTTCCCTGTTAATTTGCAGGGGAGTATCAATATAGTGGGTGACCGGGATCTTTACCTCTACCAGTAGCTTTCACATGGTAGTTCCACTGGATGAGTTTCTCCAGCGGTCAATGCAACCTGCTTTGATACCGACACCCATTCGGCATGCGCCAAAGGTTCACATTTCAGCGGGTAATATCACTGGGGTATTGGTTTTGCGTAGGCCCCTGTCAGTTTTGCAGATCAATGGGTATCGGTTGTGGGTATGCCCCTATCGTAGAAATAGCTCGGGTACTCACTGTTCGACAAGCTCAGTCATAAACATGGGGATGGACTGGGAAGGATAGCCTTGCATCGAGTTCCATTCATCAGACACGTCCCCCAAAGGAGGGGCCTTCTTGCCATTTGGGCAAAAGGTTCGCTATGCCCACACCACCAGTCCGAAACCTATGAGTAAGAATCACTGAGCACACCCAAGCAATAGATACGGTTCGCACACGAAAGGTTCCACCAGCAAAAATCACATTGGCCCTTGGAACCGGTTCCCTGGCGTCCTGAAGCCTTCCGACCGCCGACGCCGACGCCTCCTCCGGGATCTGGAGGGAGGCGCGCGCGATGGCGAAGCACTGCCCCAGGACCTCTGCGGGCGCCAGGGGCCCTAAGACCGCCACCTGCGGAGCCGATGGCGTGCGAAGTTGAGGGAGTCTCATCCTTTACCACAGCTGAGGAACTCACTTTGCACGAAGGAACCAGAAATAAAAGGTTTAGCTTTGGCCGCGACCAAGAATGGACCAAACCTGGAAAAGAAAAGGTCGAAAGGTCGGCGTTGGGCAAGTGAGGGAAGGAGTTGAGGAAGTGAGACATTGAGGGAGGGCAGTGCGAAGTGCGAAGTAAGTGTCCTCAATGTCATACCCTTTACAGAAAGCGGGAATTAAACATGCTCCGATCACGTGAAAGGTGCAAGAGTGCAGGCTTGCGGGTTCTCAGCAGGGCACGAGTTGAAATGACCCCCGAGCTGAACCATCCAACTGTGGTTTCCCCTTTCATAAAAGCCCCTTTCGATTCCCGATTCACCCGATGGACAAGAATGGCATTGGCCCCGACAAGTCAAACGTGCCTGTATCTGTGACAACAATATAATGCATGGATATAAGTCTTGAAAGCAGCTCATGCTGGTTTCCTTCAACGTTCAAGTGACATCATCCTCAAACCCGACCAAATCTCATGTTGGAGAAACCCCTTGAAATGTTTAAGAAGAAGGGAATCTCCAAAAGCCACCTCAACATGTTGAAGGGACGCAGTTCATATGCTACATCCTTTTGTCCCACTTACAAGGGCTTACAGGGGGCCCGCCTAGGGCCTCACTGGTTTCGAAACGAGCGATTCCTCCCTAAGAAATGCAGCAGCTGCTGCAACCAAAAAAAGGTGGGTGTGTCTCAAAATAGGGTCACACACACACACACCAACACCACACACACACACACAGGTGGGTCTGTGTTGTCTTGGTGGTGTTAAGCGGAAACTAAAAGCAAAAAACAACATTCTTTGTTTTGGGGGGCGGCCTCATAACAGACACACCCAAGTGCTTCCAAGCTGCGCACTGCAAAAAGGTGGAGATCAACTGGCGGTGGCAGGACCCACGCAGCGGGCTCTGCTCGCCTATCGGGTGAATTGGGGAGGCGGGGGGAGATCAGTGGAGACCCACAAAAATGGGCGGGTGGATACATTCAAAAAAAGACACACTGCGGAGTTGACATGAGCTGACCCGTTCACTGGGTTGAAGACTATATCAATTACTATTGCTTGGTTGGGAATAAATCCCCTAGAAGGTCCAACAAACCTTGCAACTTGCAATCAAACATGGCTTTGGCTGTTTGCGACGCTTGAGAAGGCTGGCACCCTCGCGAAGAACCAGAGGCACCGCAACGGCAGCCTGAAATCTTGTTGGGAACAGTTGCGTCGGGGTGAAGGCCATGGAAGGTCACCCAGGGTCCAAGGAAAGAATTACGACGCCCCCTTTGGAACAACTGGTTGCCTCATGCTAAGCATCTCTCGCCTATTTGAGAAGCTCAAGAGGCCAACTCCGGAATGGGGGGCCGGCGCTCCACAAACATGCCCAAGTGTTCTTTCGGGATGTGGGCCCACAATATATATATATATATATATGCCATATATATATATATATAGAGGGCTTCCTTCATAACATTCCTCAAAAAGGATCGTGTGGAGCCAGAGCAATGATCCAACCAACGAACAAACTCTGCAATGCATACAAACATAGGAACCCTTGCAACAACAAAACACACATAGTAAATGCGCACAAAATTCCAGTAAGCCCTGCCCCTACACGAAGGCGCCCCCCCCTTCCAATATGTCAAAGGGCAAATACATGGGGAAGCTCCACAAATTCGAATGGGAACGTCTTTCAACCTCATTTTAATCATGTAGGAGTTTTGCACCTTACATATAGAAAACCGAGTATCCTGCAGCTGTGCCCGGTCCCGCCGGTTTTTTGAACGAGAGCCTACCAGGGAGTAGAGCAGCTCCAGTGCACGGGAGCTAGCCGCTGGAACGGCCATGAGCCTCAGCGAGGCCTTTTCAAGAGGCTGGGGTTCATCTTCCGCCCTGTCTAATGTTGACCCCATATGAATCAACCCCAGTTTACTTATAGAGAGGTGTTCCCTCCAAAAGTAATAATTCCCCACTAAACCCGGGACACCCCCCTAGTAATACACTGGGGTTGATTCATCTGGGGTCAACATTGGTGCATGGAAAAGGGGTAGTGCTGTGGACAATTCCACAGAAATCGGCACCAGTGGGGGTGAAAGAACCCAACGGCGCAGGATTTCGTCTAAAGGCATGGGCTTGTGTGGATGGTTGACTTTGAGTCCCAAACATGCAAGCAATGCCTGAAAAATGCACACACGTGCAGCTATGCGTATGCACATATATAAATATATATATATATATAAATATACATATATATATATATACACTGTCTACATATGCCCCTCTCTCTCTCTGTGCAGATACCCGTGCCAAAACCTTACTTTGGCATCACTTGCGGGGGGGGCCTCTTGAGTGTTCAAAGGGTAATCAAAAGTGAACCAATGCCACATTTTTTCTAACACACCAATTCAAATGAACCTCAGCTTTGTGAGGCCTTCCTCCGTTGCGCACTTCGGGGCGTTTTCAAGGGCAGCAAATGCTCTACCAACAAACCAACCGGAAACAGGCTGGGCTTTGCAGATGCGTGTCTCAAAATTTGGGAACCCAAAAAACAACATGGCTTCCTTTGACTTTGGGCTTCCCTTTAAACCAACCAAAACGGGGTACCCGCACCGTGTCCCTTCAAAGCCTAGCCGCCACGGAGAGGCCAATGAGTACTAACATGGCTAAAAAAGTTTATCCAGGCCTTACAACAATCCCTCCGAAACCAAGTAGGACCCGAACCACCTGCTCAAATTGCCAAATTTGGTGTGGCTCAAATGCAAACAACCTCCCCCCCTTGTTCTTTCCCACCAACGGCACAAAGAACCCAGACCCCAGCTCGCTGAAGTGCCCCGCCCGACCGACTCCAGCGCAGCTGACTCAGCGCGGGACTCCCTGGCCAAGGCCGACAAGGCGTGCAGCGCCTCCTCCAGCGGCCGCCAGTCCCCCGCCAAACGCTGCGCCACGTCCCGCTGGATCTCCTCGCCACGAAACGCGAGCGAGCGAAGCGGCGGCTTGGCGCGCCCGCAAGTCTCGTCTCTGGGGTTGCAGGGAAAGCGGTTGAAAGGAAGATCCGAATACAAACCTGTTTTTGGTTTTAATAGGAGACAGAAAAAACAAGAGAAGCTCTGCCTGGTTTTAAAGGAAACGAGAAAAAACAAGCTGCTTTGTGTTTGGGGCAGGAGGCCGAGAAGGATAAGACACCCTGTAAAACAAGCCTTCCACCACCTGCTCATCATCCGTCTAATTTGACAAGTTCAATTATAGTTTCTTTACACCTTCACGTTATTGCTCCTCAACCTGCTGACTAAGTGCTATTCGACCTCTTAAAAGCTTGACTTTGAACCCATTGCATTCTCCCCTACTGTGATGTCGCAATTTCGTGGTCGCTGCAGCTAAGCAGAAAATATGTGTGCTTGTGTTTGTTTGAGGCTACCCTTTTTCGGGGGTTTGTTTAATTCTGGGGTCCAACCACCTGTTTTTACACCTGCCTTAGGAGAGGCTTGCCGGGGAGCAGGGGCCATAAACGAGGTGGGAAAATGGCATCTGTCCCCGACATTCGTGTATTCCGTCTAGTGGCTCCACGGCCAGAAATGGGGTAGGCAAAGTCCATCTTTCCTCTCTGGATATTTGTTGAAGTTCGATTCTGCTTCCAAGACCAGGGCTTGGCTGACCAACATCACCTGCATTTCAAACATCACCATGAGCATTGCCTGAACACATTGCGAGCATTGCCAGCATCAGCACCACTCAAATTAGGCCCAACAGCCACTGATCATCTTCCCAACCAGCTCTAAGAGGACAGACTTCCTGAGGGGGGAACGGAAGCATGCTTCTTCCCAGGTGAGAGATGAGAAGAATCGCCAAACATCTGAAATAAGTGTTCAGGCAAGCTAGCCGTGAACCCGGCGACTCTATGGATCAAACACACACCTAGGAACCGTTTTGGTCCTGGCGGTTAAGTGCCCAGAAGGCGATGTATGAAACCACGAAAGACAAAATCCTTGAAACAGCAGAAAGCGCTGAACAAATATGGCCCGACAAAAACCGCCCAAAGAGTGAGGACGCATCTTGTCGGCACACCTCCAGCAGCAGCGGCAGTAGCACGCCGGGCTGTGCGCCGCGTTGCCGTGCCTTAGGGCCTCGGCTCCGATCGACTCGCTTGAAATTGCATTGTCCTTTTGGTAAAATAGAAGGGTTCCCTGGTAAATGGGATGCATAAGACCCATCCAAACTGCGGAGCCAGCTGTGTCTAAAACTAAAACGGACTCTTATGACTACTTGGGTGTGTGCTTTTAGAAATCCCCCCGCCTCCCAACCAAAGCTAAGCTTTGGTTTTCCTGCTGGTTTTCCCTTTAAAGCCACACAAGAAAGGTGCCCTCAAAAAAGACACACCCAAACTTTGACCAGTAGATCCACATTCGGCTTCACAGTGCCCCACATCCCGCTCCAATTGGTTGGCAACTTTGCGGCCCAGGGTGTGATCATGTTGCCAGGTCTTTTGGGGAAACAAGTTGGGGTGACCTCGAAAGGAATCCTACACTTTCTAGAGACCGTTCGTTCTTTCTAAAACAAGAGCAAACCATTTGGATCCCCCTAGTTTGGGACACGCCCCAAAATGACCCCCCCCTTTGGAGGAACCCTTTAAAAACACACCACACCCCCGAGGCAAAAGCTACCATCCTAAGATAGTCAGCATCAAACTACGACCTGAGGTGCAATTCAGAGGCCTCCAACCAAGGAAGAACCACTGGACTTCTGGGAGGTCTTCATAAACCGCATGTAAAGAAATCTACTGTGGATGGTTGCGAAATCCATTTCGCGCCACTTTGAAACCATGCGAAAGCATTGTTTGTTGGTATTTACAGGAAAATTTATCGGAAACCAGGGTTGCTTAGGTGGTGCCTAAGAGGATTTCGGTCACTCTGCCGCTTTCCCCGCGCCTGGGCCCTGCTCGGCACCCAGCTCCCGCAGGAAGTCCCGGAGCTCCCGCCGGAACTGGCCGAAGCGCTCCCGCTCCTCACGCGCGCCACTTACGCCACGCGGTGCGGCCAAGCGGGGCGTTGAACCGCAGAAAGAGTTTAATGGAAAACCCATTAGTTGGCAACAAGCTAAAGCCCTAACATCCCAGCAAAATGCGCCAAAGTTTCCGCACCCTCATTTAGGCTCCTCCCGATTTTGCACCAGGGTGCAATTCAGCCTTCAATCAAGTCCTGCCGCTTGAAGGCTTGACATGCCAGACGCTGCTGAGAGCATCCCGGTTGCCAAAAATTTGCTGGTTCTCGATAGGGAATCATTTGAGAGGATTTGGGAATTAATCGGAAGGGGCGCCCTGGTCTACCCCATTGTTTCAATCGCCCGACTTTTTGAACGACCTCCGCTCACCACAAAGACCAACGAGTGAAATAAGCCATGGCCAACTGGCTACACAATATCCATTCAACCACAAAATGAACACTAGCCACGAAAATAACTGCAGACTCACGAATATAGCCCTCCCTTTCCTCCAACGGCCATTGGTGGAGGTCCTCGGGGAACACCGCGGCCTGGGCATGGCTTCCCTGGCAACGCCTTCGTTTCGATCACGAAATTGAGGCAGTCAACAAAGGACAACCAATGTATATACAACCACAGGGGTCCCCAAGGGCGGCAATAAGCCTTAGCAAGGCCTTTAAAAGTCAAGGCTTTGGAAGGCCATGGTTGGATGGTGACATAACACTATTCAACAAATAACAGTACTTGAATTGGTATGGCATTCAAGTATGTCTCGACGTACAAGCATGCCAAATCAGTATAGCTCTCCGCAGTAGATGTAGTCGTGGTCATAGTAGTATCCCAACCTGTTCCACTAAACACTGCAAAAGCACCACTGTCGGATGGCCGAATGCAACCAGTGCCCTTTGAGCTACACGCTTCTTCATGCAAGTGGCTGTTCCAGTCTCACACAGACATCTCCGTCAAACAAAACTCATGTACAAATCACACGTGTCTCTTGCTCAGGATGTAACAGCTTTCATTATCGTGCACAACCTTCACTGCTACCATTTGCTTTGTCCCTGCATGAAGGTTTCCACGGGTTCCTAGCATTACCCAGTTTCGCAACTTTCTTTTTTTGTTCTATCATATACGTCCCCTGAAAAACATGTGTCCCAGTGAAAAAGCATTAAAACCAACAAAGCAACATAAAACAATACTCGTAAGGAAACGGAAGTAAAGGAACCCCGGACTAGTTTCCCCCCTGATCCATCACTAAGGGCGCGCAAATGAGGGGAAAGCATCTTCGTGCTCATCCACTAGGTTGAGTGGTAATCCAATGAGTCTCCCTTTGAAACAACAGTCCTCCCTAAACTCAGACACACCCATATGCATGTCTATGATACAAAATGGGCCAACACCTCCATCAACAAAAAGAGAGGTGCCCCCCAAAAATGGGTGCCAATAACGGAGGGTTCCCAAAGAAGCATTGGTCCCAAAAAGGGAAACGACCGAACGAGTTGGTCTCGCTTTCAAAATCAGCCCCAAAGGGGTTCCCAAACGAAAATGACACACTGATCTACCAAGTCTATTCCAAACCCTGCAATCGGAGATGCCCAAGTAAGGGACTTACATCATGAAGCTCGTTTTCCCCCCAGCTCGCCATAGCCTTTTCAGCTTCAAATTGGCACATAGGGTACTCGAGAAATCATCTGTTCGAATTCTGTTTCATATAGGCGTGTCTCGAAATAGGGCTACCAAAACAGCTGTGCCCTGCGGTTTCCCTATCATCTCCAAAACCACCAAGCCTCGAGAAAAAGAGTGCGAAGAGCACAAGCAGAAGAAACAAATACGCATCCATCTGAACAGTTGCTGCTCAGCAGGGAATCCTTTGAGGGGCTTTGAGAATCAAGGGGGTTTAGTCCACCCAAAAATATAAAGTCGCTTTGGAAACCCCAAAAAACCTACCGAGGAGGCCCCACTTTTCGGTCAGGCCTGGCGCAGGCTGCGCGCAGAGCGCAGGAGCACCGGCGCGTAGGGCTCCAAAACCTCCAAAAGCGGAACTAAGGCCAAGGCGTTGGCAGGGGGTGAACCATCTTCTTGGGTAGAAATAGAGCATCGGATGTTGGAGGTTCCATATCCTATTTTGAGACCAACCCATCTGAAACGTCCATGGCACGAAGTGGGGGTTTAAGCTTTTTGGCAGAGAAAAATCAGCCCGGGATGTTTGTTTAACTGGGATGATTCTGAACGGGGACCTACCAAAAAACAGGCAACATGGGCACGGGAAATCAAGGTAGATGGTCCAAAAAGTTAAGTGGTGGGCTTGGCCCCAGTTAATGCTCCCCCCCCCCGACAAAAATGCAGAGTCACCTAGCCAACTGCTAAACAATCTAAGTACAGGGAACCCGGAAGTTGCACGCAGCCTGTCAAAGGTTGACTATCTAGCACGGAGCTCAGCAACCTAAAATCGCATGCAGCATGAATGTGCTCTGCTGTGTGGTCAGCACCAAGGTTAACATTCCCATAGTTGGTTTACTTGCCATATTCGAGGAATGCACCACCCCAGTTTCCAGCTTTGATAATCTGCAGAACAATCAGAATACCTTCGCACAAACATAGAACCTGCACACAAACTCCTCCAAGACCATGAATTGTCCTCTTAAGGGAAGGGTAACATGTCCCTCTGGGCTTTGTTGTCTGTTGGGAAACCAGAAGACCACACCCCCCCGCTCTCAGCTCTCAGCTCTCGCGCCCTTCTTGCCTGCCTGCGCCTTTAGGACCTGGCCGTGCCTCAAAGGGAAGTCCAATTCCAAGATTCGAATCTCAGATTTGGTGTTATATACATTTAAAACAAAAAAACAGTTATGTATTTAACAACAAAAATGGTACCATGTAAGAAAAATATGTTGGGTTTCAGGGGCTACCCCCAATAAAACAAGCATAGAACCTGCACAGGGGGGTCCCTTAAAAGCATGGTCTGCAGACGAGGGTTGACCTGCGAACCCAGACATGACTCGCTTTTAGCCGCCACATAAGGCTTCACCGCTGCCAAGAGATCCAAGTAAATGAACGAAGAGAATGGAACGGTGAACCTCATCTTTTTCCTACGTCTGCGATTCCGGTTAGCCTGTCCTCTTCTTTTCGTACACCATTAATCTCAGAGATGCAGGTGGACAAAGGTAGACGCATCAAGGCCGTCTCTTCCCCAATCAAGAATCCTTTAAGTAGTAATCATGTGAATCGGAAGATGAAGGAAAGGGTCTGTCACCATCCTCTAGGTGACAGCTAAGACAATGCTGGCGAGGTCATACCAAGTTGGCAGCCAGAAAACAACACAACAACTTTGGTGCGATACCCTAAATCGTCCCTTGGTTCCAGTTGGGTGTCTTCCACAAAAATGGCTTCGGTGGTCCCTTTTAGTTTCCTGTTACTGCAAAAAAGGGGGTGCCGCCAAAGAAAAGACAGACCCATTTTCTCACGCAAAACCTGAGAAAGTCAACCTGGGTTCCGGTCATTGTCCGGAGTTGCCAAGATCCGATATGATTCATTTCCAAACCGCAAGGGATTAAAGTTCCTGCGACTTCTTCACCACTTGTCCCAATCCAAGTGTGGTCCGGTATCAACTATTTGTTTGGGGGTAGAAAAGAAAAAACACACACACACACACACACAACACGCGCGCCCTTCTTTTCTTTTGGGGGGGGTTCCCAACTTTCACACCAACACACAACCGAAACACACTTCAACTCGTCCCTGCGGTCGACGGCTCCTGGGCGTCCCTGCAGCGCCAGCCACGCCGGCAGCGCCTGCGTGGCCGCCTGGTGGCCCCAAGCGGCACAGCTCAGCAGCGCCTCCAAGGCAGAAGGCCGATGGTTCGGCTATAGGAGTCCCAAACAGCATACATGGGGGCTGACGGTGCTTATATCCGGTCATAAATGAGTTGAAACCCCATAAAATGGGGGATAGTGGCTTTGTAACCCTAAAACCAGCATTCCGCGGCCAAAAGAAAACCAACTGAAAGGAGAACACCTGCTTCCAAAGGAAACGAATCTTGGTGTTTCCAAACCCCCAAATGAATAAGCTGGCTGGCCAAACCAACTATTGCGCAGTTGCTGAGGGGGAATAGGCAAGTCCCTTCAAACCCTCCCCGAGCCTATCTGGGCCTATCGACCCCATAGCTTAGCTGCGGACACCAAACGGGAGGGGAGCAGGTTGGATCCCAATGGGACCCCTGCTTCATAAACCACTCAAGGTGTCCCGTTGTGGGGATTCATCATTGGAGGGGAACACCCCTCCCTATCAATAAACGTCAACATGGGTGGGTGCGTCTTTTTTGGGGGGACCCCCAAAAAACAGAACCTGATGATGAGTCTCCCTCACCGTAAAGCAGCCTCCAATAAGGCGACCTGCTCCGAAGGCTCGTGCACGAAGAAGCGGCACCAATGAATCACTGCGCTGGCCACCAGACGGCACAGCACGCGCCGGCCCTGGACTCGAAACGACGAACCAGCGGATCCACATTTGGCCCCCGAATGGTTTGGCAGTAGAGTTATAAACCCAGTAAGGTTTACAACCCCATTTCTGACCAAACCATTCGGCCAAGAAGAGCGGTAATTTGGATGTGCGCCATGTTAACTTTCGGAATAGGAAAAACTCGCAAATACCGCAGCCACGCAAGGACTCACATCTAAGCAACCCAAATCCTTGTCTATGGTTGAGAATGACGTCTAGTGACATCGTTCAGTCCTCGTGTTCCGCCAGATTCGCAGGTCGGGGAAGCCCCTTTTAGCAATTGAACCTGATCCAGTAGCAATGCGTTTGACAAGCTTTGCCAGCTAGTGCCCCAGGAGCATATCGATCACACAATTGCGATGCTGCGAGCAGCTGTCAAGTCAGTCCGCCACTTCAGTGTTGCTTGGGCGAGTGCGCCCAAGTAAAACTCAGCCTCTCAGAGTTCCAGTGCCACCTCAGCCTTTCGCGCTGCCGCAAGAAGCCGGAGAGGAACCGACTGGACCGAACCTGCGTAATGGTCCTAACGCCCTGAGTTACCCAGGGAGATTATAGCATTCACACAGATGCTGGACTAGGCGTACAGACTGGGATCAGAATCTTTTAAGCAATCTACCCCAAGCATTCGGGGTTTCCAGGGATCTTGTTTCTAGAAAACGTCCAGAAACTCAGGGAAAATAGGTCCGGGTGCTGAAAGGAACGATGGGCTCAAAAGAATGGGGGGATCAACCCCTCGACCCATGGTAAAGATTGAAAAGGTCGCTCCCCTGCTGCAAAGGACCTCTTTGTGCTCGTGGCAAAAGGTCGCTCCCCTGCTGCAAAGGACCTCTTTGTGCTCGTGGCAAAAGGACCGCTCCCCTGCAAACTGTCATCTAGGGTTTAACTCCGGGGCCATGACTAAAACCGGACCAAAATGGGAAAACCCAAAGGTCAAAAGGCCGCCTTTGGACAGAGTAATCAAGCGGTTGATAATCTTACAAGTAGCCTTCCAATAGGCGCTTTGAATGTGCCTGCCCCCGAGTGGACACCCTAAGAGCGCTTACAAAGAAGCAAAACACATTTAAACCGGTTCCTATGGTGTCCTGTTCACCATCCAGTATTGGACCCGATTTCGACACGTTCTCCCCCACCAGAACCGACCTGAAAAGTAGAGCTCTGCTTTGGATATGGGTGTTGGTGTTCTTAGCGGAAGCTTGGTTGCAGTTAGAAGGAAACCAAAAGAAAGCCACGATGTTGGGGGGTCCCCTCGTTTAGAGACAAGCCCATATGGACTGGTTCACCCGGCTATTGGTGGGCCAAACTCCTTGACGTTGACGATCCGTAGGTGCATCTTCGTTCTGAAACGGACCACCGGATCCTCCCCTGCAAATCAGAGTCCCAAAAAGAATTCTCCCCAAAGTAGGAGCTTTCAGGCTCCATGTGCAAATGCAGGGGAGCTACTCGCTTTACGCCGGGACGAAGCCAACCCAAACTGGGCGTCCAGCTCCGTCTTACTTCGCAACAAAAAAAAGCAAGGCCTCTTCGCTCACCGGCTGCAGCTGTGCGAGCAGCGTCATGAGGTCATGCACCAAACCTCGCAAGGGAGAGTAGTGCGTCCCACTTTTGGAGGCCTAATCGGATGGGTTTGTGAATCCGGGATACAATAGGGCAGCCCCCTTTTTTTGGTTGGGACTATCCCTTGCTAACCTTCATCCACCCGAGGCCAAAGACAAACCAAAATAAGCGCAGGTGATATCCCCAACAGCATGCGGTGCTCTTTTTAGTGCTCGCACCACCCCGCAGCCCTCGCAGAACCTCGCGGAACCCTATTGGAACCCTGGTGGAACCCTGGTGGAACCCTGGTGGAACCCTGGTGGAACCCTGGTGGAACCCTGGTGGAACCCTGGTGGAACCCTGGTGGAACCCTCATGGAACCTTACCGGACCACCCCGGAGACTATCTGGGCTGAGACCCCAAAGCTTTCAGCTGTTGGGGAAAAAGATTGCTAATTTGTGGTGTGGTTTGGTGGCTTGGGTGGGTGGTTTGGTTTGGTGGTTTGGATGTTCAGGGGATACATTCCCCGTTTGGCTTCAAAAGGAAGTGGAGTTCAAATCCAAATCCAAACCAATCCAGACCACCAACCAAGGCTACCTAAAAGCTCGGCACAAAGGTAGAGAGTTGGCCCAGCAGAGAGGTAGGTTGGGAAATTCCTCGCCTTCCTAAAGGTCAAGCAGTAGTCCTGGAGCTTTGTTCTAGGAGTTCACCTTTTACACACGTTGAGCATTAGGAACTTTGTTCCAATCCAGCGTCCTCTACCCATGAGCGGTTTCTCTAGGTTTACGGCCGCGAGCCTAGGGAGGCATCACCCAACCAAAGGGCTATAGGTGATTCGAAAAGATTGATGTGGGATTCACAAGGATGACAATAAACAAAGCTGGAGACAATGCAAACACAGAAGCTGAGTTTTTGAACATAAGACACTTCTGTTGGACTCAAAAAGCCGTGTCGAGTGTTGTCTGCTGTGGCTCAAAACACGCGGTTGTTTTTTCCCCAACCAGCTATATAAGGACTAAGCGCCCAGGGTTGTCTTTTGGTCAGAAGCTTTGGTTACATACCTCTAAGGAGAAAACCACGTTTTTCGAGTGCACGTTTTTGGACCGTACTTCCTGGGAGCCTTCCTTGGATGGTGCTAGTCATGACCATGCTCCTTACCTGGAAGGATAAATAACATCAAACCACCTTGAGCACACGAAGGGACGGAATCGAGGCGAACCAAAGCTCGGCATTCTGAGAACCTCCAGCGAGGGCATGTCTTTCCCCACAAGGCCCCAAACAACTCCACGGCCATCCACCTAGACACAGCCAATAAAAGAAGCTGAGCACCCGAATTGTTCGGACACTTCGTTGTGTGCCATTTTTTGGAAGGTCGTCCTTTTCTGTGGGTTTCAAGGGACACCAACCAGACCGTTTGAGCTCCGTTTTTGGGGCTTCCATCAAGTCCAGGCGCGGCCGGGGCAGCTGCTGCAGGCGCCGGACTTCTCCAGCAAAGCCTCCAGGAACTCCGCGGCGCCTTTTTTGGTCGCGACCGGTGACCCCAAGAACCAGGGGAACCCAAGCAAAACCCAAGGGAACCGCACTCCTGTGACTACTTGAGTGGCTCGTCTTTTGTCCCAACTGTTGTTCTTTTTTGGTGGGCAACCCGCCAAAACAAATAAAGATTTCAAACAACTGGGTGTTTCACATGGGCATCTGCGTTGGGAAGCTAAGAATAAGGTGTTACGCTACGACAAACTCTGCGGTCCTCTGCGTCCCTAATGTTGAGCCACATCTATGTTTATGCGTTTCTTTTTTGTTCCGGGGGGGGGGTCATTGAAGGGTGTCACTGACTGAACTGTTTGCCTGTTTGCTGAAGGGCACATACTTCTCTGGCATCACGGAGTCAGCATCATCCGTTCCCATCTGCTTTGTTCACACCGGCCGGGATTCGGGTTGAAGCAATCACCTTGGCCCTAAAGATTGACAGAAACCCGAATGCTGAATCAGGACAGAAAATGCTTCCCGAAAAAGCCATGGAGGCTCCTGAATGCATCATTGTCCCTGTTGCAGTGATCCATCTGAGTGGAACCAAAAGTAACCTCCAGATGCAAAAGCCAACAGCTTGAACAGATCCTGAGGAAATCAATGACGCCAAAGACCATGAATGAAAGAAAGTGGTGTCAATCAAGCGACCGCACCTTAAGGCCTTAAAGGAAAAGGGGGTGGGTTCCCCAATCAACCAAGTGTTATTCCCTTCCCTGCAACCCTTTGTCCTGTGTCTAATCTTCCAACAGCAGATACAAAGCTTTGCTACACGTGGAAGCAACGCAGGATCCATTTCGACCCCTCTGCTCAACGAGCTGAGCCCAGACCTCTGCATTTCCCCAGGAATAAAAGGTCCTCCTTCTTGGTACTTTGAAATCCAAGGTGCTTCCCCCTCCGAAAAAGAGGCTGAACAAACAGACAGGCGCCCCTCTGGGCCAAAGCCGCCCCTTTGCCTGCCATCTCCGGCGAATTCTCGCGGCGCAGGATGGACGCGGCGTGCGGGAGCAAAGCTGCGCCCACCTCCTCCACGATGCCTCAGAGCATAGAGCGCGCGGCAGACTTTCGAGCGAATCTTCCCCCCGAAGGAGCAACACCTCTCTAGACTCTGCGGCAAAAACACACCCTTTTCGGGGTGGGGTTTTGAGTGGAAACCAACATCTGCATATTTGGATCTCAGACCAGTGGATTTTCAGGAACAACGGACACTTGGTTGTTGGTGGCTTGGCTTTGAAGGGCTGGGCAAGAATCAGCGGAAAATACCCCGCACAGATTCTGTTTCGGTTCCAAGATTCCGAGGGTCGCTCTGGAAACTGGGGAGACGCATATTTTTCGGAGCCCTGTCAGTCAAAAGGAAACCAAACGAACCTTGCCATGTCCGGAATGTTCAAAGCTCCCAATGTACAGTACGTCATTGCCGTAATTTCCCTGAAGAGGAACCTGGGCCTGTAGATTTCCCTACTAAGAGCTTCGCAACCATCCCCAGTAAGCTTGAGTGGGTCTTTGCACCATTGCTGGAGTTCCTTGCTGTAAAGTTTTCATTATGTTGGCTGCTTCACCTTCATCCCCACTAAAGATATTTTAAATGTACCCTCACTTCTCCCCAGCTCATACCCGGGCTCAAACGGGTTCGCCTCACAATTGTTTTCTCTTGGAGGCAACCCCACAAAGGGTACAATCAACACGACGCGTGCCCAAGATGTTTTCGAGCGCTGTGCCGAGGAGTTGCTGGCGGTGGCGTCGCAAATAGCGAGCCATTGGGTGGCAGCCATCATGCTCCTACAGTAGGCACAAAGCGTCTCAAGGGTGAAAGTCTATTTATGTGGGTAGGTAACGGGGGATGGCTAAACCGAAGCGGGGACATGGTGCCAAAAACCCAGGGCTTGCCGAGAATGACGAGACATTGACTACCCCTGGGGGTAAGTTTGCATTGCGGCAATCAAAAAAGGGAACACTGGCCTACTTATCCCCACCCATTTCAGAAGAAACTGGGGGGACATGTCCAACCATTGCCCCGGGGGGGGGGGGAATGTCCCTTTGGTGGGCATCATCACATGGGAGTTCATGTGGCACCTGTTTGAAGGGTTTGAGTTTAAGTCAGGATCAACATGATGACTCACAGGGCTCTACCCTTAAAAAAACCTTGGGAAAGAATCGAAAGGGTGGAGCCAAAATTCTGACTGGCTGTCCCCATTTAACTTGCACTTCCCCTGGGCTTATAGTGGCTCACTTTAGACTTAGGCCAAATTAGCGAGTGGTAAGTCGATTGCCACTAGGCTGCCAACCAAAAAGATCCCAAGTCTATGCCTCCGCTTCGAGTTGAGATGGGCCACTGCCTTTTACCTCCTCGGCTGCCACGACGTTTTCTGAAGGCCGGGCTCTCTTGGTCCACACCCGTCACGAGAAGTTCGTCCATGTCTTTCTCTGGAATCCCACACCACAAGACAGTCACGTCTGTGTTGGTTGACATTTTGAGGCAGAGACTTCTGCCCTTTTCTTTCCAGGGGGATGCCCTGCAGCAACAAGCCCCCACTAAACCGTGTGCCCCAAGTGAGCGGGTTTGGGAGTCAACGCTAAAAAGGATCGTGTGAAATGTCCGTCGGATAAATTGGGGATATCAATAGAAACGATCCCTCAGTGCGGGCACAAAGGATCTGGCAAATGTACAGAGTTAGCAAGGAATATTGGAACTACCTGAGTTCCTCATAACTCAGTCTTACTATCTCATGTGAGTCCTCGAATCATCTGGGCGAATTCAGTTTCTAAAGGCTACCTGGTGCGTTTGATAAAGGTGCGTTTGATAAAGGCTACCTGAGTTTCTAAGCTCCCAAGCAGTGCAGCCTTTGAGCTCAGCTTAACGGTTTCTGCTATCATCACGGTCCCTGTCAACCCGCTGATGTACCTCCCACAAACATCCGCAGGGTGCTATGTTTGGGGGAGGAGGTATGAACCTCCCACTCATTTCTTTCAGGGCAAACTGCCTGGAGCAAGGAATTCCCGGGTTTGCTGTCAGGAGTCAACATTAGAAAGGGTCGTATGAATTAGTATGAATCGTACAGAATCAAGATGGTGAGGGGACAACATATCTGTCGTCAGTCAAATTACGCATTGCACTGTTTCCAACAATCAACGAAGTGGACAAAAGGATACCGTCCTCTTGAAAAGGCTTGTCTACCTCCAGATTGCTTATTGTCAAAAAATGAACCAGCTCAAGCTCATGGTTGCAGGTTGTGCAGATTACCCGTCCCAACAAAATGGTCTGTATTTTCACCAGGCGACGGGTACTGTCATCCAATGTGGGTCTCAAAATTGGGAGCCATCTCCATTTTTGCGGAGCCTGGTTTTCCCCCTTTGTACTACGCCGCCCTCCAAATCACAGCCTCAAACCCCGCCCCTCCTGCCCACCCCCCCCCCACCTCCCCCCGGTGCGCTCCTCTCCCCGGCCGCGCCCAGGCGTCGAAGCACCTCGGGGGCCGCCTGCTGCAGCTGCAGCAGCACCTCGCTCGGACCGGACTGAGGGGGGGTTGGGGACGGAAGGCCCGGTCCGAGGAAAGTTGCTGTTTTTGTTTCTCCCCCCCCCCCCAAAAAAAAAAAGACAGCAAGGACGGATCTTGGAGAGAGAAGGGCAGGGCTTCTGGATATGTGTGTGTGTGTGTGTGGGTAGTGTCTGCTTGAGTTGCAGCGTGTTCTAGTTCATGTGTTTTTCCCTATGCTCCTTGGATTTGACTAATGCCTTATGCTCCTTAGTTCTTATGTGTGGTGTCCCCATTCTCTTGATCTCCCTATTTGCCGGGGGCGTATTCGAATTCGGAGGGTTCCCTCTTCCCCACCCACTTGGCCTGGGGTCGCTGCTCCAACTTCAGCTCCTTGGCGTTGGCCTCCTATCGGCGGAGTGGCGACTCTCCGCCAGGCACCACTTGGGATTGGTAAACAAAATTGGTCCATCCGCAGTGGCAGTATGACTAAACCGCTGGCGTCTTGTTGAGGGAGTTTTGTTTTTCGTGGGAAGTCCTGTTTCCAATCAGGGAAGGGCGTCGTGGGAGACACCTCTTTGGGGTTGTTTCAGAACAAGAAAAAGCCGGCCCGAAACCAGCTTTTGAGTTCTTCCTAGATCCAGTGGCCATGAAAAAGAGGGGGCCTTCTTGTTGGTAGCTGATTCTAAATCGATACCCCCGACACTTTTTGCACCACAAAGGACTGGGAAACAGAAGGTGAAACAAAAGGCAATTACCTTTAGGGACCTTGACAAAAAATGGATGGGAAAGTCGAATGATCCCAAGGTCGGTTCGATGTGGGCAAGTGCGAAAACCCAGCCTTCAGGTAGCCTTGGGGAGGAAATCCACAAAGCGCGTCAGGCACCAAACAAAGCGGAAGGACTGAAGAGCACGACCTGAAGAGGGACTTGGCGCCCTTTGAATAATCAGTGCGGGTTGGGTAATTCAATCCGACCCTCTGCAAGCAAGAGAGGCCGAATAGCCCAATCAAACAACTGATTTTCCCCACCCCCCCTTTTGAAATTCCCCCTTGTGGAAGGAAAGCCCGGGTACAACACCGCCTTTTTTTGGGCCGCTTACAACGCCCCGTTGGGCCAGCCTCGGGCAGCGCCGCCAAGACCACCAGCGCCAGCCGCGAGGCCTGCGCACTTGATGCGGAGCCTTCGCCAGCAGCGGTTAGCAGCTCCTGGCAATCTTTCTGGAAGAAGGATGCGTCGGGGGACCTGGGCTTGGCCCCCCCAAAACAGGGGTGCACAGAAAATAGTGTGTGTTGTCTTTGTTGGCATGTCAAAGGGAAACCAAACAGAACCGGCGTGTCCACTTAGAAACGGAGTCCATCGTTTG
Source organism: Effrenium voratum (assembly GCA_963377175.1). Classification (NCBI taxonomy): domain Eukaryota; class Dinophyceae; order Suessiales; family Symbiodiniaceae; genus Effrenium; species Effrenium voratum. The sequence continues at coordinate 1,444,339 of CAUJNA010002446.1, read as the reverse complement.
TCCAGGAAAATATTGGCAAGTTGTGCAACAATTCCAAAACCAGGAGCCTGCAAAGTGGTGAGGTCAGTTTTTACCCCAGCGGTGCGCTCGCCATGAGAAAGGCGCCTGTGTGCTGTTTTGAGCGCACCCCCTTTCAGCTTGAAACATTATTTCACCTTACCCCCCAATTTGTGGTTTGGTTTGGTGGTTGTTATGGGGGTACTTTCCCCATTTGGCTTCCATAGAAAGGGGGGGTTCCAATCCAAAGCTAAACCACCAATCCAAGCCGCCAACTAAAAAGGGGTGCCTGATTCTTGGCGGTCCGCCTGTTTTGACACATAATTTGAGGATCTCCACCCGAATCCCATGTTTCTTGCTGGAAACAACAGAAGCTATAAGACAAGTCTGAAAAAAATGTGGCCCAACGAATCTCTGTTGGCCGAATTTACAAAAGGCCATACATTGCTTCCTATGAGGCAACCCTGTTCAATCAAACAAGGCCAACCAACAGAAAACCAATTTAATCAGTTAAACCAAATGAATTTCTGTTTGAACCTGTGGTTTCCGAGGCAAACCCACCGGACTGTGGCGCCTCCAGCGGAGGATTCCGCCTATGGAGCCACAGCGCCGCGGCAGCCCGCGCCAGCGCGTCGCCGGGCTTCTCGGGGAGGCGGGCTGCCAACTGCAGCACCTCCAGGTCAAAGCCGGGTCTCAAAAGAAAACATGCTTCGGGGGGGGGAGGGACGGGGATGGGTCTCAGGCAAGGGATCCATTAATTTTGAACTGGGAGTCAATGAATTTACTTAGTGAGGCGGCCTCAAAAACGGTTTACATTTGGGACCACTAGATATTTTGGTTGAATGCAAAGTCCCCTGTTTGGCCCACATCTGCGGGCACCTAGACAAAAAGCACGACTCTGATCCATATTTAGTCTCCCTAAACTATAAACAGTAGATGGCCAGCCCAACCATCCCGAGCCCTGTGGACCTCCCCAGCCTCCAAATGATCTTCATATTATGTTCCATATTCGGTCTACCCCAAACACGTATGTCCATATATATATATATATATATATAATGCATGTGTATATATATATATATATGTATACATAACTATATTGTGAGGAGTCCCCGAGCGGATCTGTTGCACTTCCTTCGATCCACCGCGGCCTCCTCCGGCGCCGCTCCGCGCGACGCTCCGTCGCCGTAGCCGCCGGAGGTCCGCTGGGCGGCGCGGTGGCAGGTGCTCGCCTCAGGCCACGGACGCCTAGAAACGATTTGCTGCAGGCCCAACCCTATTCAAACCCAACACCCCAAAGAGTGCCCCCCAACCAATAAAACCCAACCCTAAAGAGTGCCCCCCAACCCAAAGAGAAGGTTGCAAACTAGACCCCTAAGTGGCCATCATACGAGAGGCTGGCGGGGCTGGATGAATCATTCTGCAGTGGGACTTCCAAACGAAAAAGCCGATGCTTCGTTGCGCATTTCAAGGGAAGCTCGCGCGCCGGCCTGGAACAAGCGATCGCCTTCTTCGGACCACAAAATAGGTGAGTAGATTTCATTTGGGAAAAGCGGACGCTGATTTTGGGGTTGTGCTCCCACCCAAAAGGCGCTGGTCTGGGAGAAGGACTTGCCCCTTTGTGTGTCTGGAAGGAACAATCACCTGCAACAAATCGGGAAGCGAACGAAAAAGGGGCACATCAAGCGCACCCATGTTTTGGCAGGAGCTTGCTCCTTCTTTCCAAAGATCTGTCTTTCCAGACGACCGCAAGCCGAACTAGTAGTTTGTTGGGTTCTAGCAAGCCACCTCCCAAAAAAAGAAGAGGAAACAATCAATAGCACACGTTTGATGATTGAAGTTCGCAACGAACAAACATTGCCTGACTCACCTATGTGTTGCTGTATTGCCCTTTCACACCATCTTCATGTTCCCTTTTCACCAGCAAACAGTTGCACCTTTTTGCAGGCGTTGGATCCGTCTGGTCAAGCAAGCAGGGTTGGGCAAAACTTGTTTCAACAACCAACCTCTATCCCTGGTACCCTGTAAAGGAAAATCCGAAGAAGGTTATTAAAGCAATGGTTCAAACCAAGGCGTAAATTGCAGGGTGGCATGTTGGCCTATTGATGGTCGTTTGAATCGCCCACACCCTGCGCCGGCTTGGTCAAGAGCTCCCTCTCTCTCGAGTCGCCAGCAGCTGCTGCGCCGTTGGAGGTAACTCATTCGCCGCGCTCGCCAGCAGCTGGCAACAAGTCGCCGCCGCCTGCGACGGGGGATAGGTAAGTTTCAGATTTTGTTCAGACCCCTATCTAGCACTCAGTAATGCCGATTGTTATCTTCTGAACATGACTTGATGAACCCCATTCCGACACCTGTGCTGTGGAACCCACCAAATGTCCCTTGAGGTTCCGTGTGGGAGGGCGAACGGGAGATGCTCAAATTCATGGTACAAGCCAGCAAGAGAAGACGGACCATTCATTTTCTGGGAGGACAAGCAGTCACTGAACCCGACTGACACACCCTAAACATACCTGTTGAACCGTCGCAAACCGATTTCATGCGAAATTCAAATTACCCCAACATCCACCTCGCATCTACGCCCTCCAGCCCCCCCACCAGCAACCGCCTTCTCGGAGCGCGCAAAGTCACGGAGCAAGGCGTCCGCAGCCCGGCTGCCGGTGCTCGTGAGCTCTGCGATGGCCTGCGAACCACCCACCCGGGTTTTCCATCCCAAACACTCTGCGTGTGGAAGATGTCCTGCAATGATTGGGCGGTTCAGTATCCCTCCAAGATACCGTGATGGGACAAATGTTGGCGTTACCTATAGTATTTGGATGTGTGGAGATTTCGGGTGCTTTTTTCTGCGGGTACCTTTGCCGGATACAAAGAAGGAGGCCGTTGCTTACCCTAATTGTACCATCACCCCGCAACGACTGCTTTTTGGACTACACTTGTGGATTTTGGACAAGGGAAAAACTGTCGTTGGGGTGTGGCGGGGTATGTGCTGGAATAGGTCTTCCATGTGGGGCGCTTTTTTGAGGGTATCTGTCTCAGGTTGGCTTAAAGGATGTCAAAGGCACATCACCGCCATTTTCTGAACCCGGTGGATGTCCATCGGGAAAAAAGTATCGCCTTTCTTGGTTGCGAAAAGATAATCAGCAGGCACAGGGAAAAGGGCGGACTGGGAAGAGCAGGAATGGGAGGAAAACTCCTCACATGGGGTCTGTCTTAAAATAGTATAGGACCCCTGAAATGGATTTGGTGTTCCTGTCAGTGTCCCTTTAAAGCCACAAAGAAAGGGCTCCGAATCTTCCTCGGTCGCCTTCCGAAATTCCTTCGGCCTTACTTCAGGGCTCCCAAATCCCGAGATCGACACATCGCACCGCACTGAAATCGAGCGAGCTGAAAGACCCGCCCACACTTTGGGCTTAGGAAGCCTCAGCTGTTGGAGACTGCGCTTGCTTTTGGAGCAACCCCGTTTTGGGAATGGAAAAAGGGAAGTCAAGAGAAAAAAGGAAATGAAGAGACAAAGAAAACAGGTGAGTTGAGTTTGGCAATAATATTTGTACATTGAATGTATCTATATCTATAGAGAGATACATATATAAATATATATATATATATATGTATATATATAGCACCAATTTGGCTGAGAGACAGAAACTAGAGGCCCTCCCAAGAAAGAGGCCCTAGGTTGGAACAAATCAGTACATGGAACCCAAGAAAAGGTGTTGTGGGTTCCATGTTGATCTGCAGGAGAGTAGCTCAGTCTGGCACTGCGTTGGGATCCCTGCTTTTTTTTCCTGCCTGAACCACGCAGAATCCCCAGCCTGCAGGAGGCGCGGCCCGCTGAAGCGTTCCGAGCGCTCGCTTGGGCTTGCCATGGCATGGCAATATAGCGCTCGTTTGCACAAGAGCTAGTCGCTCGGGAGATGCAACGGGCTCTGCATTCTCTAGAAACATCAGCCCCAGGTTTTGCCCCTGCAACAGTAATTGATTTGATTGTCGACAATATGGGTATGCAATTTAAGCGGGGACCCTCTCACTTAGGTAGGGATTCCCGTCCAGCAACCACTTTTGAGGTGGTTCCAACTCTTAAAATTCGTAGCCATATCCAGTGAACCGTCCAAAACATTTTTTGCCAGATCCCTGAAAAGAGGAACCTTTGGGGAACCCCGAACCTCACGAAAGAGCTTCGATGAAGCTTCCTGCACCCCTTGTGTTCAAAGAGTTCACTCACAAAAGTCATGTAAGATGGTAATGTCAACCTCGGATTAATCCTGAGGACTCCACTCCCCTAAATAGATGTGCCCTTACCAAAGGAACCGCTTTTGGATGACGAAGCCCGGAGGAAATCGGAAGGCCACCAGGCAGGGTCGCTCCTTTCAAACACCCGATGTGATCACCTCATTGACAAGCACATGTCGGCTACGAATCTTGGCCCAAATCCGGGGTCGCAAAAAAAGAAGAAGCTTATTGGTTCATATACTTAGCCCGAAAACCAAAAGACATTTTCTAAGGAGACCCCACATCTAAAGCGGCCTTCATCATTGGGCTCGGATTCACCTTTAGCTCTGTCCGGTGAGCTCGCTAGGGGGCAGGTGCATGCGACAGTCGGTTCGGAGGCTGCATCGATCTTGAGCCTTTTGCCAAAAGCTACGCCACGCTAAGCATGCAGCAGGAACCGTGCAAGAGACCAAAGAAGGTTCGCGTCTCACTTTTTGGGTGGATTGGCCAACAGGTGTAGGCTGCTTGTTACCAACAAAATGATGCAGACCCAAAAAGAATAAAGTCCAGACACTCGGGAAGAGGGGCATAGTGCCAAAGCTTACCCATGGATGCCATGGTCACTTAGATCAGGGCAACGGGAACCGAAAGGTCTGCGTGCCGTGTCCTTTTTGGGAACAGAGCGGCGCAAGAGGAATCCACCCTTCAACCGCTGGCAGGTGAGCAGCACACGTTATTTCTGGGCCACTTTTCGATGTTCAAACCCCAAGGGGTCTACATACTGAGAATGGGGTTGAGAGGTACTGTTCAACCAAATTCCCAGGTCATGGGAGAACCATGTTTGCAACTATTTGACTCATAGACTTAGACCCTCTTTCCGGCCATCATGGAAGCGGACAGCTTTGCAAGCCCCAGGTTCCATGACGACGGTTGGAAAAAGGAGTATATGCCGCTTTTGAGATTGGGGGGGGGGGCGTACCAAAGGAACATCCAAAGGGAACCAACCATTTTGGCTGGTGTTCACCGGTTCCCCCCGGAAAGTTGGAAGTTGGAAGCACCCCCGAAATTGATCGTTAGCGAGCGGCATCGGCTCAAGTTATATCTGACTCCCGTTTGTTTCTGAAAAACAAGCCACAGGAAGTTCTGCAGGAAATCCTTGGCTTTTGGAGGGAATTGGCAAATTTCCTGATTGAAACTTTCCGTAGCACTGCATAGTCTCTCGGTCAACATTCACATAGGTTGGGAAGTGACTATGATTCTGGTTCCAACATGGGGTTGTCTCAAAATTGGGTGCGACTTGTTTAATAGGTTGTGTCTTTTCCCAGGGAAACCAACCAAAAGGAAGCCGACCACGCAGTAGGATCCAAAAAACATGCAATGCCCACATGGGAATCAAGAGAGCTGCCGCTTCCATGTGGGTTTGTGGGTTTTCTTGAGGGTTCCCTTTGTGCCTCAAAAGGAAAGCCACCAGTTTTGAAGGTCCCCCATTTCCCCATTGACCCAGACCCATTTCTGGCAAGGAACCATCCAGTGTCAATGGAACAAGCATGGATGGCGCAACCAGAATCAATATTTGGGGGGCAAACCTCCACGGCTAATCAATCTAACTGATAAGACTATAGCTATCTCCTCTTTTTTGGAGGGAAGGGAAAAACACATTCCCTCCAGCTCTCCCTAGCTCTCTCTCTCTCTCTCTCTATCTCTCTGTATCTCTCTCTCTCTCTCTCTCTCTCCCTCTCTCTCTTTTCGGGGGGATGAAGGCCAAAACTCCAGCCCGGCTTCTCTTCCGCTTCCACTCCCCTCCCACCTCCACTCCCCGCGACCGACGGCGACCGACCTGGCGCGAGGAGAAGGGCGCGGCCGCCAGCGCTGAGGCGGCCGAGAGCACCTCGTCGCGGTCCAGCAGCCCGCCCTCGAGGCGTCGGCGGAAGGCGGACGGAACGCGAGTGGTCGGCTTGGGTTCAAAAGGTTTGGCGGGGCGGGGGGGAGAGGGGGCCATTGGTGTGGTTTCGTTGGGCAAGAGGTGTGCAAGAAGTGGAACGGGTTTGGTTTGGGTGTTGGGGGTTCAGGGGTGAGAAAAAAGGGAAGTGTGGCAGGGAATAATGCGTATAATGCGACCGAGCTCCTTGTAACGTCAATCTCAATTTAATGTTTCAAATGTTTGAAGTGTTTACCATGTTTTGAAATAAGTATTTCCAAGAATATGTTCCAATTTATTGTTTGTTTATTTTCCATTTCTTATTCATGTCCTTTTCATTCCCTTTCACTTATTTTCTATGTCCTGTCCATTTTTTGCATTTGTCCATTGCTATACAGTATATTTACATGTCCTCTCCATTCTTCCAAGTTCTTTCTATTCCTTTCAATGTCATTCCAATTCCACTTCTTTCCATTTCTTTGAAGGGCTTTTCGATCTTATTCCAACTCCTTTCCATTTCCGTACGTTCCTTGCCATTCCCAAGGCCAGGCGGAGCAGAAAAGTCTTGTTTCGCAATTTCACGCGTGAAGAAACTAGTAGCACCGGGTATCCTTTCAATTCTTGCAATTGTCCTTTCATTTCTTGCCATCCCTTTTGCATTCCTTTGCATTCCTTTGCATTCCAAGCTAGAAGTGCCCAAGGCCAGCCAGGGTCAAGAAAGTACTCATTTCGCAATTTCCCGCGTAAAGAATTTGATGGTACTCCCTTTTGTTTTCTGCTCATGCCTTCCCATTCCTAGCTAGAAATGCCTAAGGAAAGGACCGGAGATTTCTAGTGTCGCAGTTTCTCGCGTGAAGAAGTCAACATCGCCGGGTTTGCTTTCCATGTCTTTTCCATGTCCTGTTCACTTCTTTGTGTTTCCCTTCTTTCATTTGTTTGCTCATTTCCTCTCCCTTCCTCTTCCAGTTGTTCATTCCTTGCCATTTCCTCTCCATGTTCTTTCAATGTCCTTTCCATTCCTTTCCGTGACCACTTGATATGTCCCTTCCATTTCCTTTCCGCTTCTCGCAGTAATGACAACATGTAATTCTAGAATTTGGAAATTACGTATATCGTTCCATTTCTGTTTGCCTTGCAATCCAGATAGCAGTTTGCAAGTGATAATAAAGGAAAAAGATACAATAAATCAAGATAGACGTGAAACAAGAAAATACAAAGAGTGTGTTAAACGTAACACGATAATATTTCTTTAGTCTAAGAAATGAAAAATGCACAGATAGCAAAAAAGAAAGGAAAGGATGATCAAATCCAAGAGTTAGACAACAATGCTAAGGTGTTCGTTGGAAAACAAGCAAATGGAAATAAGAAGGGAAATGAAGGAAGAGAGGCTCCACCTATCCTTTCCGTTCCTTTACATTGCAAGCTAGAAGTGCCCAATGCCAGCTGGGGCCGAGAAAATGCCCGTTTCACAATGTCCCGAGTAAAGATTGTGATGGCGCCGGGGTTCCTTTCCATTTTCTGTCCAATTCCCATTGCCAATGCCCTTTCCAGTTTCTGTCCATTCCTTCCCATTCCTAGCTAGAAATGCCCAAGGCTAGGCGGCGCCTAACAACGTCTAGTTTCGCCATTTCAAGTGTGAAGAGTTAACAGTGCCGGGTTTCCTTTCCATGACTTTTCCGTTTCCATGTCCCTCCTTTGCAGTTCCCTTCCTTGTATTTGTTTGATTTCCTCTCCTTTGATTTCTGTTTTTCCATTCCTTTCCATGTCCCTTCCATACCTTTCCACGTCACTTCAATATGTCCCTTCCATGTCCCTTCAATATGTGCCTTCCATGTCCTTTTCGCTTCTTGCCATAATGGCAGCATATGGTTCTGGAATTTGGACATGATGTGTGTGTGTGCGTCCACTGCGGTTTACCTCGCAAGCAATAATTACTTATGGGAGACAGCAGATTAGAAACAAGACAATGATACCTGATGATCATAAGAGCAATAGATATAAACAAGCACGACATGAACTTCATAAACTCGAGAAAGACAAATTGTGAAACTATATAAAACAAAATGATGAATGATATGGTTGTAGTATAAGATTACTGAACAATAGTCTGATAAGATTTCTATAGTCTAAAAAATGAAGAAATGCACTGTTCGCTAGAAAACAAGCAAACGGAAATAAGAAGGGGGATGAAGGAAGAGAGGATCAACCTATCCTTTCCATTCCTTTACATTCCAAGTCTTAAGGTGCACAAGGCCAGCTGGGGCCGAGACAGTTCTCATTTCACCCATGGACTGTTCATGTGTTTGTTTTTCAATTTATTCATTTGTTTCATGTTTCCTATTTTTTGGCCAGAATTTAAAAAATGAAACAATTTGAGGGAGACAAAAAACGTAGTCTTGGGTTTTTCATGTGTTTTCATGTTTTTCAATTCTGGCAAAAAAAGGAAAACAGTGAAAAATCCAGGGGGTCTGGGAAGGGCTTGGATGATGATGATGATGATGATGATGATGATGATGATGATAAACATGATGATGGAACTGATGATAAACATGATGATGAAAGTGATGATGAAAATGAGGATGAAAATGATGATGAAAGTGATGAACATGATGATGATGAAAATGATGATAAGCATGATGATGATAATGATGATAAACATGATGACGATGATGATGATGATGATGATAAAAATGATGACAACCATGATGATGAAAATGATGATGATGATGATGATGATAACCATGATGATGAAAATGATGATGATGATGATGATGATGATGATGATAACCATGATGATGAAAATGATGATGATGATGACAACCATGATGATGATGATGATGATGATGATGATGATGATGGTGATGTTGATGATGATGATGGTGATGTTGATGATGGTGATGTTGATGACAAAAATGGTGATAAAGATGATGAAAATGATGATGATGATAAAAATGATGATAACCATGATGATGAAAATGATGCTGATGATGATGATAAACATGATGATGAAACTGATGATAAACATGATGATGAAAGTGATGATGAAAATGAGGATGAAAATGATGATAAAAAGGATGATGAACATGATGATCAAAGGAAGTTTAACAAGAAACTTCCGTAGTACTGGAACTAAATGAGCTAGCTGCTTCGACATATGACCATGACAGATAGCTTGACACATAGATAGCTTTCCAAAATATGATCAGCGTGACAGAGAGATAGCTTTGACATATAGCTAGCTTGACAGATAGATAGCTTTAAGATGCACGGTCGCAAGGTCAAGTACAGATTCCGTGGCAGGCGCAGTACTTTCGCAAGGTGCTGGATCCACTCTCTTCGAGCTGGAGGATAGCAAGATACAGAAACGTTGGCGCTGTGCGTGAATTGGACTTCCGGACAGTGCGCAAACCACCTCGGACGCGACGCCTGTACGGAGGCAGTCTCGCAACGGTCTCGGAACGGGTTCGGAGACGGGCCCATTGGCACGGCCGCGCGGAGGTTTCGCAAGGTCTGAGTTGCGTGGCAGGCGCAGCACTTTCGCAAGGTGAAGTATAGATTTCGTGGCAGGCGCAGCACTTTCGCAGCACTTTCGCAAGGTCAAGTACAGATTCCGTGGCAGGCGCAGTACTTTCGCAAAGTGCTGGATCCACTCTCTTCGAGCTGGAGGATTGCAAGATGCAGAAACGTTGGCGCTGTGCGTGAATTGGACTTCCGGACAGTGCGCAAACCACCTCGGACGCGACGCCTGTACGGAGGCAGTCTCGGAACGGTCTCGGAGACGGGCCCATTGGCACGGCCGTGCGGAGGTTTCGCAAGGTCTGAGTTGCGTGGCAGGCGCAGCACTTTCGCAAGGTCAAGTATAGATTTCGTGGCAGGCGCAGCACTTTCGCAGCACTTTCGCAAGGTCAAGTACAGATTCCGTGGCAGGCGCAGTACTTTCGCAAGGTGCTGGATCCGCTCGAAGAGAGGCGCTGTGCGTGAATTGGACTTCCAGACAGTGCGCAAACCACCTCGGACGCGACACCTGTACGGAGGCGGTCTCGGAACGGTCTCGGAACGGGTTCGGAGACGGGCCCATTGGCACGGCCGCGCGGAGCTTTCGCAAGGTCTGAGTTGCGTGGCAGGCGCAGCGCTTTCGCAAGGTCAAGTATAGATTTCGTGGCAGGCGCAGCACTTTCGCAAGGTCAAGTACAGATTCCTTGCCAGGCGCAGCACTTTCGCAAGGTCAAGTATAGATTTTGCGTCAGGCGCAGCACTTTCGCGAGGTCAATTATAGATTTCGTGGCAGGCGCAGCACTTTCGCAAGGTCAAGTGCAGATTGCGTGGCAGGCGCAGCACAAGGTCAAGTATAGATTTCATGGCAGGCGCAGCACTTTTCGCAAGGTCAAGTGCAGATTCCGTGGCAGGCGCAGCGCCACTTTCGCAAGGTCAAGTATAGACTTCGTGGCAGGCGCAGCACTTTCGCAAGGTCAAGTATAGATTTTGTGGCAGGCGCAGCACTTTTGCAAGGTCAGGTATAGATTTCATGGCAAGCGCAGCACTTTCGCAAGGTCAAGTATACATTTCGTGGCAGGCGCAGCACTTTCGCAAGGTCAAGTACTGATTTCGTGGCAGGCGCAGCACTTTAGCAAGGTCAAGCATAGATTTCGTGGCAGGCGCAGCACTTTCGCAAGGTCAAGTAGAGATTTCGTGGCAGGCGCAGCACTTTCGCAAGGTCAAGTGCAAACTTCGTGGCAGGCGCAGCACTTTCGCAAGGTCAAGTATAGATTTCGTGGCAGGCGCAGCACTTTCGCAAGGTCAAGTGTAGATTTCGTGGCAGGCGCAGCACTTTCGCAAGGTCAAGTATAGATGTCGTGGCAGGCGCAGCACTTTCGCAGCTGGGTCTCCAAAATCGCAACTTTTAAGTGCGGAAGTAGTACGTGAAGTCCACTTCCGCAGCTGGGGCGGGAAAATCACAACTTTTAAGTACGAAAGTAGCACGTGAAGTCCACTTATAGATTGATAGATAGATAGATAGAGAGGTAGATAGATAGAGAAATAGAAAGATAGGTTTTTTTGATTGATAGAAACAAAAAATAGAAAGATAGGCGGGTTCGGGGCGGTCTCGAAACGGTCTCGACAGAGAGACGGAGAGATCGATATGTTAAAGAAAGCAAAACAGAAAGACAGGAAGGACGGAAAGACCGACTGAGAGAAAGAGAGAAAGAAAGAAGCACGACAAGCGCAGGAAGCCGCAGGAAGACACAGGTGTCTTTGATTGCTCAGTCCAAGGCACTCTGCAAGAGTAACTGTTTTTTGTTTACTTTATTTACGTGGCTCAAATATAGTTATTGTCGTGACTTGGGCAATTTGGCACACCTCACACCTGACCACGCAACTTGTCACACTTTACTCAACCCCACAGTCAGTCAAGCGCTCCAAGGGATGTTGTTTTGTGTTGTTATGTTTGTGCAGAGAGCCACAGTCTGTAAGCAGTATTAGTGGCGCCCGTGCTTCCCCTCAGGGGGACTTTTTACAGACTACTCAGAAAATCAACAACGCATACGATTTTTTTTCAGCGGTTGGTGCTTCGGCCGGCCGCTTGCGCGCCCGCTACTTAGGGCAGCTTGGCGTTTCGGCCGGCTGCTCGCGCCATGGATCGCGATGGCAGCAACACTAGTGAGGGCCGCTTTCAGGTCCTGTTGATCTACCTGGCGGCAAACGCCGCAGAACTGCGACAGCTGCAGTGCCAAGACCTGGCCGAGTCGGGCCGCGCGCTCGCGCGGACTGCTGCACCGCTGAAGCAGACGAAGAGAACAGCCTAGCTTTTGCGCTTGACACGCGTGCCGTTTCGGGCCGTGTGCTCCAGCCCAGACTACAGCACGGCTTGAGCAGACGCAAAGAAAAGGCGCTCTCGGGGGGGAGGGAGGAGAGTTGAACTTGAAGCGCTCGTTGGGAGTTTTAGAAAAGGAACAGAAAAAAAAAAAAAAAAACGAAGAGAAAAAAGAGAACAGAGAAAAGAGAGAGAGAGAGAGGGAAAGAAACAGAGAGACAGAGAGAGAGAAGGAAAGAAAGATAGAAAAGAAAAAAAAGAAAGAAGGGAAAAAAGAAAGAAAGAAAGAAAGCAAGAAAGACAGAGAGAGAGAAAGAGAGAGAGAGAGAGAGAGAAGCAGGCCAAGGACAGTTCTCCAAACTATAGTTGTTCACTGCGTTGAAACTTCCGCCCCCCGGCTCTGCCGGACCTTACTTGTAAATAATAATGATGATGATGCTGATGATGACGACGATGATGACAAATGATGATAACCATGATGATGAACATGATGATGATGATGATGATGATGATGATGATGATGATGATGATGATGATGATGATAATGATGATGATGACAACGATGATGATGATAATAAAATGATGAAAACCATGATGATGATGGCGAACCGAGGGGTTGAAAGCCAAACCTACCCAATGAAGCGGGTAGGAGCTTTTTTTTTGAAGGGGGTGATTCACAATTTTTGAGATCTCCCGAGGACCAGGGGTCTCCATCAAATTGAACAAAAACAAGCTGGAGGTCTAGGAATTTTGACAGAGACCCATTTCTCTGGGCAAAGCAGCACAATTCACAAATGTGAAACAAGGAATCCCCAAGGATAGCCACCATTGATGAGCTTGCTTTGCCCTCGGATCCTGAAACGGTTTTTGCAACAAACCATCTTGTCCCACTTGTTCTCCAAGCATATGTCCTGAGTCTGTTTCATGGTTCGTCCGCCCTAAAATGTAAAATAGTTTAGGGTTTGTCTCAAACTAGAAGGGCCCCTAAAACGGTTGTCCTTTTGGTTTCCCTTTAGACCCAAAGCAAAAGGGATACCAAGCCGAAAGAGTCACACCCTCCAGCCGTGTCTGGGGTCTCCGGCATGGACGCGGGCGCAATCTGCCAACGCGCGGGCGGCCACGGCCGCGCGGGCGCGGTCGCACTGCAGGTTGGCGAAGGCTGGCCGCGGTTGAGGCTGTGACCCAACCTACTCCCTGCTCCAAATACCTGGCGCTTTTTTGGGTGTGATTTGAAGCGCCTGGTTTTCCATGGTAAGAACCAGCCTAAAGGAGACCCTTGTGGTTCCGCCAGGAATCGTTGCCCCTTGTCAGGAATTTCTGGGGGTCGCTTTCCCAGTCGTATCATGGTACAGAAAAATTTTTGAAGGACCGGGTTGTCCACGGTAAATACCGACCCTTTTTGCTCAGGTTGGCCATCATATCCTATCGTACCCTGAAAACGTGGGTACTGGGTGTAGGCAATTCGCGTTGATGAATAAACCCCTGGTTAACAAATAGAGGGGTGTCCTATGTTCAGGGACAAAGTAAAAGGGGTGCCATTCGATTGAAGGTCTACAAGCTTTATTTATTTTGCAGAAATGGTGTGTCCCCCGCAAAACAGGCTCCGTAGCTTTCTACTGTCCTGGGGAGCATCCTCTTGACATCTGGGTGACCCATCACGCGTAAGTTAGACTCCGGATGGGTTCATGGCTGGGTGGCCTCATGTCTCGCAAATCTGACGCTTTGGCTTGTGTTTCCCAAACACAGCGGGTCCAAAAAATGCGAATGCATCGCGGTCAAGACATGTTGGGTCTTCGTGGTTTGGTCGAAATTTCCACACTAGCCCTCAAATGATTGTCAAAAGTCTGAAGCGGATGCTGACCGTCCCCACAAATACCCAGCAACCAAAGCGTGTCCAGTGACAGGTCTGCGTTGATGCAAAACATTTGAGCTCAAGGCATTCCCCATGTGGGCAGGTGCAATAAATAAAGGATTCATGGTGACGAAAGTTGGAAAGTCGCTCAACAGGGGGCACCCAACATGAAGTTGGGAACATGTCTATTTTCTGTGACACCAATGTGGAAAGCCCATCCCATGACTTCTTGTTCACTCTAAGGGGAATGTCCTTGCTAATCGCGGACATTTGCACTGAAACCCAATTCCAAAACCACGTCTTTTCGAGGACTCCCAAGACAAAGGCATTCACTAGTTTGCTCTACCCGAGCTGTTTCTTTCCACAAGGTCCAATAGGCGTAAGCCGGGACTGAGGAAACGAATCCCTCAGGCGCCTGGCGTGCCCGGAGCAGCGGACGCATCTGCGCCTTCCACCTGCCGAGGAAACTGAGAGCCCAAGCAGGTTCAACATTTAACCCAGACTTTCGCGGAATTCCATGGGCGAAAAGCGGGCACTCTGTAATTTAAAAATGGCACCATGCTGTCTGGATTAAGTTGGGGGGAGAGTCACCAAATGTTGGCCCAGTATGCTGCTCCTTGAAGATAGCTTCCTGAACCCACGCCTTTTAAAGATGGCTCCGTAGGTTACTGCTACTTATACAGGCAAATGGCCAAGCATTACTCATGGGAAACTCTCACAGACGCGGTCTGCGTCAAGCCAATCAGCTGAAGAGTCAGCCTTCTGGGGCCGTAAGAGGTCGCGGGAAACTTGGAACCCCCCCCCCCCCTCCCCGCTATTGGGGAAAAGTGGGGCCAGCCTTCATGATCTCCCTACTCTGTGAAGGAAAATGCGTATGATTCGCCTGATGCATGTTAAAGTGCCGCTGCACGCTATCGTATACCAACGAAGGCCCCATAGTGGACGCAGTGGTGCAGCTCTCGACAATGTAGTTCAGTCTTTCACGGTGAAGTTGTGCCATCCAAATGGGTGTGTCTTTTTTACGGGAACCCCCAACATGGTGATCTTCCTCTTGGCTTCCCTCTCAAACCAAACAAAGGGTATCAAAAGAAGACAGACCCAAGTGAGGAAATCCAGAAATACGGTGCATTCGTCCAAGACAAAGGCTGCGCCACTCGCCACTCGCGAGCTGCCTTCCATCATGTCTGCCTCTGTCCGCCCGCTCACTCCACTGCAAGCATTGAACGGCACAGCATCGAGAGCCCGAAAGCTCAAGGCCATCACCGGAGACGCTGTCAGAATTATGGTCCACTAACATGGAGCCGAGGCTCCTTTTCAAAGGAAAATCCTCTTCCAGCACCCTCAGTCACTCAGTCAGGCTGCCAAGTAACAGCAAATTACTTGTTCCCCCAAAAGGAAAAGATGGCACGTCCGCTTGGCTGTACCCAAACCATATCAGTATTCCAGAGCCCCAGTCCAGTGGCCATGGGAAACAAGAGCACGCTTTTGTGGCTAGCTGATTTTGATTGATTCTTTGAATCATATGTCTTGTGCTTTCTGACTCACAGCATTCCTACCAGACAGTCGGGACACATTTGCCCAAGCACAACTCCATTGGTCGGCATTGCGCAGGCGTGGTTTGTCAACAACTACCTATCTTCGAAGATAACGCAACAACCGTATGAAAGGTACCAAACAGACGTCGTGCTCCAGCCTTGTGTTGTTTCTCATCAAGCCCAAAATGAGTTTTGGGGTCCCCCCGTACGCCTCCTGAAGTGCCCGCAGCAGGGTGAGCATGAGACTGGCGCGCGCGGGTCACAGCTTGAGGTCTGTCTCGAAATCCCGACGGACTTCCGTTTGGAGTTGCTCACTTCCTGAGTGGACCCCAAAACGTCTGGACATGCTGTTTGCCGCAAAAACGGCTTTCCCAAAAAGGATAGTCTTCCTAAATGTGGGAAGTGAGGTGTTCTTTACGGAACACCCAAACCCAACCGAAAAGCCACCTGCGGTTTGTTGGACCACATGGCCGTTAAGCAGTCCCCCAAAAATATCATCTGTACAAATCAAGATGTTGAAGTGTCGCAAAACAAGCAAAGTCATCCACCAGTTCAGCATCCCTCGAATTGGTGGTTGGTCTGGAGGTTCGGCGGTTGCTTCCCATTTGCCCAACAAGAACCAGAACGAGGGTGAATACGGGTGTCAATGGGCACTTGATTCCCAGCCACCGTATGCACTGCTCCAACACATCCAGTCCAATATCCACGTAAAAAGAACAGCATGGTCAGCACCAAACGCTTCAGTTGGAACTCTGGCATCATCAGCCCCATCAGCCAACATCGCCTGCATCACCAACATCACTGCTTGCATCACTACACAGCATCACCAACATTGCCAACATCATCCGCAAGGAACGCGTGAGCAGTAAAGCGCTTTAAAACACAACTTGAGTGCTTTCATCTGCAATAATTCCAAACCCAAAATAATGGACCTGCATTTTACTGTGAGAGGTTCACCTCCTTTGAGGGAATTGCAATGCGCTTGTTGGGTTGCCATAAGGCGCCCAGCGCAACTGCCCTTTGCGAGATAAGAAACTGACAGATGCCAACCTTGCCCAGAACCCAGTGCATGTCCATGGGGGTACATGTTCCGGGTAGTTGATTTTCAATGGGTTCGCCACTGCAATAACAAAGTCGAAAAAGGGGCTCCACCGACTTGGTGTCTGGGGCCTCTCCGGCAGCATCACCAACAGCCCGAGCGCTGCGCCATTCTGGGCAACTTCCACAATCATTAAGCCAAGACATGGATCTCGAAGTAACAGGACTTACATCATGGGCCATGGGGGGTTTCACGTGTACCCAATCGGCAGCCCCGGTTGCCTCCAGTGGGACTTTGCCACCTCGCCGTCGCGCACGCTGAAGAGGCAAATGGCATAGACCACGCATACCTCCACCTCCTCGCAGAAGTTTGGCTGAGTCTAGCCCTACGAACAGCCCCCTCCGAAGACTCTGAGTGCCCCAGACTCAAGGACGTGTTTTGCCAAACTTGGCTTTTAGGTGGCCTTAGTCGGCCTTTGGCCGTAGTTGGCGCTATTTGGCCTTGTTTGGCCCAGTGTTTCACCCTTGACCCTTGAGTATTTTTGGGCACCCTGCGCCCATATTGACCACACTGAAGGCGCGTGTTTGTGTCGAAAAGGGGGACCCGAAGACAATGATTTCAGGTTGTCCTTTCAATTTCTCTTTCAAACCACCCCAAAAGGCAACCGTGCCTCAAAAAAACACAAACCCATTCACCGTTGCTCATGGCTTTGCCTCCGCCAGCCGGCCTTTCCACTCAAGGCTGCAAACAAGCCTCCAGCCTCCCATTTGCGACCAGTCATCTCACGTTTTCATTACTGGTCCCAAAATGCTTTCCTCAGGTTTTTATGTCCCCCCCACACCCCCGCTTCCCCCCAGCCCCCGTTTCGAATCGCAGGGCCCCCCTTCCTTGGACAAGGCCGGCAAGGACACCATCGGCAGCAGGATCTGATGCAAGGTGCCCATCAGCGCAGGGTCCTCGCACGCCAAGGGGTTCACCCTACCACTTTTGTGGGATGAACATGTCCACTTGGCGCGCTCTCATGAAGGAACCCCTCAAATGGGCAGGTGTCCTTTGGCCTGCCTTTTAACCAACCTCAAAATGGCCACCCTCACAAAAAGACAAATAAGTCTATCGGTGGGTGCTGAAGCGATTTACCTTGGGGCCGGCATTTGGACCCAATGTGAATCCCGACGTCGGGTTTCTATTTGTGTGGCTCAAAATGATTGCCAAAGAGGGGGTCCCGCACACAGTGAGGGTAACCCGCAATAGTTTGCTGAGGTCCCATTCTGCCGAGCAGAACCCCAAATTGCTACCCGCCCCATCAAACCTTGTTTTTCCTGACAGGTCCGTGGACCATCCAGCATCAGTTCCATGGCAACCTGGGGTACCCCCACACAAACTTCTAGAGCAAGTGAAAAAACATCACAAATCACCAAGTGAGATCGCAACACAAATCGTGTTGAGGAGCCGTGGAAAAGAATTCCCAACGAATCACGGGATTACTTTGGGGGGAAAGCCTGTATACATTGCACTGCGATGTTCTGAGCTCAGCAGAGGGTCCCCCCACTGCAGAGGGTCCCCCCACTGCAGAGATTCCCCCCACTGGGAAACAAAGCGATGAATCTAAGCCCAACAGCCAATGCTGCGGGGTGAAAGCTGGTGGAAGCGTCTTGAGAGGCTCAACGGGGAACGGGGAGTAATGGGAAGCCAGGATTCCCTAGCCCCTGCTGCATCACTCAGGGCGCCTCCAATTTAAACCTCAGCTTTTTGGGGGAAACACCCTCTATGAATCCGCAAGGTTGATTCATCCGGAGTCGAGAGACTTCTTCTGTGTAGCAACTGTCTTTGAGGAGCTCGCCTTTTTTGTTTCCCCGCAAGGGGGAGGTCAGATAGCAGACCCTGGAAACAGTCTCAATTTGGTATTGATTAGGGTCCACATGACGAGACACTTTTGCCCAAAAAACCCTCTTTGGACTTGCGACCATCCCTCCCCCAAGCCCCCGCCCGCCCACCGCACGCACGAGCGCACCGTGCGCCTTTCGGAGGTCTGAGTTGGCCCAGCGCAGCAGCGCGGAGACGATGGCCAGCACTCGCAAGCACACGCCGTCCCGTTGCTGCAGGAGCCTGGCGGGCGCCTCCCCCCCCCCAGCACGGGGCCTTTGGAAAAAGGGATGCGGCTTCCTGTTGGTTTCCCTTTCACGCAACCCCCAAAAAGGGCAAGCCTCCCAAAACGAGCGGGAAACAGAATGAAGCCCAAGTAGCAGCTGGGGATTGAGACAAAACTCTTGGCGAGGCTGCCCATGTCCCAAGTGCCGCGCAACCTTTGGCAGGCGACTCATGTTGGCTTCAACTGCTTGTTTTGGAACAGTGTCTGCAAGAAGAAGGCGATTGCAGGTGCTGCACTGCTCGCGCTGGCACAGACTTCTCCAAGATCTCAGCCACGGAAAGCTCCGCAGAGTGTGAGTCCGCGAGTCGGCTGAAGCAAGCGCCAGCACGGCTTGTCTAATGGGAGGGCAACTGAAGACTGCCCCAGCTTGCCCATGATCTGATTGATCTCCCACTAAGGAAGCTACGGTAGGATGCAATAAAAATGATCCTGCTGCTCCCTTAATATAGGAGTGTGTTTCAGCAAGTCTCCGTCCCTGCTGGAATCGTATCTTAGGACCCCTGCTCAAAGACGCGCAATTTTGAAACCAGCGCCCACTAATACACATCGCCAGACATTTCATCAGTCCAGCGCAATAAGTGAAGCAAGGCCATTGTTGGACAACCCCCCTTTGAAGAAAGCTCAAACCTGGCATTAAAGGAGTCTGCCCATTGGCTGGGACCTTCCCAGAAACAATACAGCGCGTCTCCGATGGCCTTAGTGTGGAACTTCATGTGGGTTTGTGTTTTGTTTTGAGCACGTTGCTTTCACTGGAAACCACAAACCAAAGCCGCCATGCTGAGAGGGGTCCCAATTTTACATGCCCATTTGACAAATCTGATCATCTTTTGGTCCTTCCACGACATCATGGCTTTCTGCGATCACTAGGAATGATCTGCAGACCTGCAACCCCTGTTAGCGAGGTTAGCTAAGAGGTCATTGTCCAAAAGCTTCGCATGGCAATTTTGGCTGGCAAGGTCCAAATCCCAGCTGATGGCAATGCTGCTTTGCCATCGCCAACGACCCCTGTGGCTTTTCATATAAAACTAACATGCACTTTTCCATAGACTCCCTATTTTCACCCAACGCTCTCTGTTGTTGGTTGATGTTCAAGGGACACCAACCCAAACCATGGGCCACTGGTCGGAAGCAAGCAGCTCCAAATTCGGTCCCTCCCACCTACTCTGCTCCCCTTCGAGCCGTGAGAGCTCCTTCTCGTTCTTCCTGTGGGCGAAGCATAGCGGCCCCAAACCTTGACTTTGGGCTCCACTTGTTGTCTCAAACACTTGTTGACTTTTTAACTTTGATCAAAGCCTGGTCGGCTGTCCAGGAACGCTCAATCCGCAACGGCCGGCCCGTGAAAGCGTGGGTGTCCACCGTTGGGGGCAGGATGGGCCAGCATCTCGTTTAAACAGCTATTGTTCAAGCAACATCGGCCTTTAAAGAGCACAAGGGTCTGGCTCTTTAAACGTGTTTTCCATACCAGGTTGCCGGCAGAGATTTTCCTTTGCTGTTTCAGGCAAGAGGGCAAGATTGAGTTTCCTGAGATTTCAGATGTTGACGGAGGTTTCTGGAAAAAAACAAGTTCCAGTTTGGAGGAGCCAGTGTCTGGTTCCACGCCATGGGGGTATTTGGGTGACAAAAGGGTCCGGGAATCTGCAATCCTTACCAGTCCCTTGGTAGTATTGACCTCTTTTGGGAAAAACGGATGGGGCAGGTTGAGACCAGTTTCCTTCTGTTCCTTTTGAACACACCCCTTCTATCACGTCTAAGGGAACAGTACTGCAAATTACCATGGAGCTTGTCTCGCACATATGCGCTAGCCTCTATGGACGTTGGTACAGTAGAGTCCCCTGTGTCCCTCCAAAATGGACCACGGGACAAATTACTATCCCGCCCCCGTGCAGCCCTGCGCCTGGATTGATCCTTCAACTTCTGTGCTTGGATGTACTCCTCGGGTGGAGAACATGTGCCATGCACTTCATTCCATTGCACGCCTTACGAACTTTGCGCCAACTCGAACGAAGGGCTCCCTCGGAAACTGCTGATTCAGGAGCCCGAGCCTCACCCAACCCTGATTTTCGGCTGGAACCGCGCAGTTTCCCCGATCCCTTCGGCAGCGCTCGCCATGAATACCTTGCAGCAAACCAATCAAAAGTTTCCCAGGGCCTCAACAGTAAGCCCCACAACTCTACCGCAACCATTCTAGAACCTTTCCGGAACCGTAGCCCGAAGCCGCTCTCTCTACCACTGAAGCTTCCAGCTCCTTTGGAGCCTTGAGGGACTTAAGAAGCGTTGGAATGGATGGCGGCGATAAATGAATAGAATCAAATTGAAACCAGCGCCGTCTACTTTCACACAAACTGACCTGAAAAGGACACTTCCCTCGGGTTGCTTTTGGGCACAGGGGTAGCTGTCGAGGACTGGCAGGGAGCCAAATGGGCGTGAACTTTGCTTGGGGACCCTGTGATCGTTTAAAAAAATCATGTCCACCACTGTTGAAATTCATAGCCAAACAACGACAATACACCCAGGCGGTATCCCCAAGAGCCGCAGAACTTTCCTGCAACCCCCTCAAAAAAACACATCCCCATCTACCTATGTTCTTGCTTCTCATGGAGGTCGTTCGAGGGGACCAGAAGGGAATACCCTCAAAGAGAACCACAGAGTGGGCGATTCAGCTGGTCTTCGCCATGGAAGCCACAACCTTCTCCAACCGTTCAGCTGGTCTTAACCCACCACCTTCTCCAGACGGGAACACAGTCTTTTCGGGTCCTCGGCGGCGCAGGCCTTCTTCTTGGCCGCGTCCAGCTGGTCCTTCAAACGGGGGCTTGTCGTTTTGATGGAATCCCGCTTCCCTTCAAAGGAAACCAAAGGAAAACTACCCAGCTTCCAGTTTTTTTTTTTTTTGGGGGGGGGCTGAAATAAGATAGACCTATTTGGGTATGTGTGAAAACAGGGGACCAGGTAACAGTTCGCACTGCGTGACCACTTTCTCTATACCACATATTGTGGCCACCGCAAAAATGGGGTTCGGGTTTCCCTGTGCCATGGTAAAGTCACTGGGTGTGTGTGTGTGTATACATATATGTGCATGTGTGTGTGTGTAAATATGTGTGTCTGTTTGCGTGTTTCACTTTGTCAAGTGCCCCCAACGCTCTGCACCCAAGATCCGGACCTTTGTCTTCTGGTGCTTCTCAATCTCGCTGTTCAACTCCTGGCCAACAATTTGGGGGCCACATATGAGCCTCCTGTGGCCTCCTGTGGCAATCCACCCCATGTTGGTCCTAATTCGCCCCTCTCTCTCCTTGCGAGTTTTGCCATTTTCACCTTGGCATTCACGAGCTGAATCCGTACCTTGCATTTCTTGTATCGCGTATCTTCAATCTCACCTGGCAAATACTACGTACTATCTAGCACTGCGCCAAAGGAAAACAACAGCTGGCTATGGCCCAAAAATCAATCGGAATTGCGCACTGCAATTGGCTCGATCCCTTTTCTTCAAGAAGCCTTTTTGGAATCACCATTGATCGCTAGAAGATCCTACTAATTCCCTGTTGTTCTGAAGATCGGGTTGCCATACCTTCAGGTAGACCCCTTCGCACGGGTGTCAAACGTCCCTATTGTTGGTCAAGGAAAAAGGGTAAATGACTTTCCATCATTGCGCATCGCAAGTCCGACTACAGAAAGGGCAACTCCTTTCGGCGAAGATGCGCCATGCTAGCGCTGGCGAACCGCCACCTATTGAACCAAGGACTTTCTCCAGAAGCTAAGCGTGCAGCTCATGCATTGAAACTGGCGTTACGCTCGATGTTTTGGTCTTGAATTCTTTGCCTGGACTGCGGTCCTCGACCTTGCATCACTTTGTGAACAACCAGCAGAAAGCCAGCTACGGTCCCTGAGGTCGTCCAAGCTTGAGGTTACCTCGTTGCAGCTTGCTTGAAAAGGAAATCAGAAGGAACCCCTTTGGGACAGGGCCAGACTTTTCTGCAAACGTCGCCAATGTTCGGGGGGTGAGGCCCACTGCCGGGGTGCCTATCCCAGAAGGGAACTGGTAATCTGCGGTAGTAGAGGTCGTTTATGCGGTCCCTGGATCTATTCCGGAGAGAGTCCAATATGCCAATATGGATGATTGGAGGATGGATTGTCCCTGGTGGATTGACTTGTGGTATAATCCTGTAAGCGGCCTGCAAAGGTTCCTTTGTCACGCAATCATGAGTATTGCTATGGTACAGAAGGGCCTTGAGCCAAATGGTTGCAGGCGATCAACATTGGTCAAAAACAAACACCGGGGTGGTGCGGAACGCCAAAGGGGCAAGAGCAGTTGAGAAAAGCAACCCTTGGAAAAGTCTGGCAAGGGATGTTTCATGGACTCATCAGACTCATCAGGGGGTTTTCTTCATCAACGTTCCCATGGTCAGTCTGCAGCCCCCGGTTTTCGGTTCGACTCTCGAACTCGAAGGCCTGGATCTTGAGACTCAGCCGCGTGGTGAAGCTCTGACCCTCGCCTCCCGAAGTCTGGGGCTTCTTTGAGGCTCAGCGCCCCCCCGCTTTTTGGGCGGTTTTCAAAAGAGACCAACAGGAAGCCTCTTTCAGATTTGGGGTAACCCCGAATTTTTCGACACCTGGAGTCTCCTTCCGACCCCCCCCCCCCCCAAAAAAAAATGGGCCGACATCTTGTTGTTGAGTCCAGGTTTGGGTAGGCCCCCCATTTGTTGGGTAGCCCATGTCCTCTCCAAATGAACAACGGACCAGCTATATTCGCCACTCAGTGAACCCCTCGCTCACCTGATTCACACAGGAATGTCCTATTTGGCATTGAACCCGCTTTGCTGTCTTCCATGTCAGCTTGAGGGGGGGGAAAAAGGTGGATTCCCCTTTTCACATCCTGAGTGGATTGGTCAGAAAAAGAAACTAGGCGTTCTGTCTTAAATCATCAACACGGGACACCCCGAAAAAGCGAAGTCCAGTGACTGGGCAAGTGAGCTAGACCTAAGCAGTGGACAAAATTACTTGTTTCCCGACAAGAAACCAGGGTGGTCGCCCTGCTCTTTGCAACGTTTGAGTTCTTACCTCCATGTCCTTCTCAAATCAACAATAGACCGAACTGGTTCGACGCAATGCCCCCGCCCTGTGGCCATCTGGCACTGAGGAAAGCGCATCGGGATTAATGTCCTATTGAGGGTCGCAATTTTCGGTGGTTTTGCGTCTAGCTTCCTCTTTTAATCCTACAAGAAGCTACAAGAAGACATACCCACGGCGCGTAAAGCACACACACACGAAGTTGAAAGGTTTCAATGTCCATGAAAGCCATCGGACGCCTCCCTCGCTCCCGACTCCCGACTGCCTCTGGCGTCCACCCCAAACCACTACCCCCAAACCACCACCTCCAAGACAAGACACTGTATATAAACTTTATATAGTGGCTATGTGGCTGTGGGTCAAGAATTGGTACTCAAAATGGAACCCTGAACCCTGATACATGGAAACATTGACTAAAAGCCTGTGATTTTCTGGTGATTTCATTTTGACCCACAGCCATGTAAGGGTTACCCCATTTTCGCTTGGAGTAGCGAAAATACTAGCTGGCCTGCCTTCCTCCTCGGAGGCGGACTCGAAGGGCTGGCAGATCTCGGAAACCAGCAGCACCACCCGCGTGCTGCACCGCGCCTTCCGAGCGACTGAAAAGAAACTCAGACTGTGGCTACATGTGTAGATAAGCCATCTTCAAGGGTCCGAAAGATAGTCATATGTACCTAAACCACGACTAAGGAAACTCCCTAGTAAAGGGCCTTCAGCGATGAGCCCGTTTTTGCTCCAGGTTGTTAAATTGCCCAAATACGTAGATACAAGGAGGTCCTGCTCTGGTTCGTATGCAGCCAAACCCTAGGTGTCCGTTTGAAGACAACACTAATACTGTGGATGGGCAAACTGCTGCACCTGTTGGGATGGCTACAACCCGAACGCTCGCTTATTTTGGTCTCAAGGCGCCTGCGGTATCAGTGATGCATGCTGTGAAACAAACTTCACTCCGGTCACCTTTTGTTCGGTGCCGTGTCTCATTCACCCCACGCAGTCGGCGCAGGGTCTGAAAGCTTTGCTCTGTACTCGTGAGATATGGCCGCAGGTCTCACGGTGGTAGCATTCCCCGTGTCTAGTGACAAGGATCCTAAAGGGCTTGTGCCTCTGGCGCGCGCGGCTCAAGTCTTGTAGTGCTTGAGCACAGCCTCTTCGTGACCTTGTCAACTCTTCCTCAATTCGCACACGTGCGGCCACCTCATCTTGATACTTCTTGCTCATGTTCGCCAGCTTCCGGCGCATGCCGTGCAAGTGTTTCCTGGACTCGTAGTCGCGGTACCACTTGTGGATCATGGTGATCAGCCGCTCCAGCAACAATGCCGTAGCCATCGACACCAGGATGATGCCGATGAAGAAGCTGTCAGAAACACCTTCATCGGCACTTGCAATTTCAGGCCAAGTGGTGGTAGTCGTTGATGCTGCTTGTGGTAGCATTACGAGAGCTGCCAGCGTGATTGGGGCTTTACGTGCTGTCAGTAGTGCAAGCGTGCCGTAGGCGATCTTCTCGGTGATGGTGCGGTCACCTTTGTAGAGGTCCTCCTCTGTGGAATCCTTGCTGGTCGGCAAATACCCGACCTCCATGTTGTGGTCGGCATTCTTGAACTCAACCGTTCCTGATGACACAAGCCGCATCAAACATGTACTCAACATTGGCTTTGTCAAACCGTCGGCAGTCATCGACTCCGTCGGTATCAGACATATCTGCCTGATTCGCCCAGCGATCCTAGACTTGCGGATCGACAGGATGTACAGTCTCTGCGTACGATCTTGTGGAAGCATAGATCGCGTCGTGAGCTCGTAGTACTCCTTGCAGTCCGTGTACATGTCAATCGACATGTTGATGTCCCCCTTTTCCTGGATGGCGATCAGCTCCTTGACGGTTGGCATGACCTTCGGGAAGTTGATCTCGCTGAGGCGCAGCCGTACCAGTGTAGCCACTTCCATCGCACTCACCGCCGCCAGTGTCTCCGAGTGACACGTGCTGTAGCTGATTCTCTTGGCCTTGGCTCCATGTGCGTGTAAAACGTGGCATACTCCTCCATGTCGGGCTGCTTCCTGATCATCGCATTCTCGATGTGTAGGTATTTCTTCTCCATGCCAGGATCATCGATCATCATGATGAGGATCCCTTCCTGAGCATAGCACTTCCCTTTTGATGCATGTGATGAATCATGCACCGCAATGATGCGCTGATGCATCGTGTTGAACTTCCGGTACTGCAGGCCGAGGTTGACATTGTTCGGGCCCTGGGCCTGCTTGATGACCTTGTTCACCTGCTGCAAATGTCGAACCTCTGCAGTAGTCACACTTGACTGCAGAATAGACACATCTGCCACCAGGTCAAGCCGTGTGGCTGTCAGTCACAGCAGGGCGCCAAGTGATGACCTCAGCTGTGTTATCTTTTCTGGCAGCAGCTTACTCTCTGGAGCTCGTTTCGGCACAGCTGCCAAAGGAATCTTCTTGCTGAACTCCTTCTGAGTGATGACAATGCCGGATGGAGCAGTATTGTTTTCACAACCGCAGTGCTCGAACGGCATCGCATTCCGAGACACTTTCTTGAAACGTTGCACGAAGAGGTCGTAACACTTGTTGAGCCACTTCTGGTCCGCCGTCACTGCCAGATCACCCACATGCGTTGTAGCCATCGCTGTGAGCCCATTCTCGTTTTTCCATACGATGTTCTCATCGAGGCTGCTGGAAAGGCCGCCTTGCTCCCGGGCAAACTCATGAAGGCACAACTGCCATGCCAAAGGTGCATCGTTCAAACCGTAGACGGGTTCCCGCACAACAAACCGTAGTTCTCCAGCTTGTTCTCGGGAATCGCAAAAAAGGAATCAATGGATGCTAAATGTCTCCACACGTTCGCCGGAGCCATCACAACCACCTTGCGCTCCGGAGTGGTGATTCCACGACGCTGCAGCAACTCCTTCACCTTCTGGGATGGAATGAGAAGCCTTTGAGAAAAGCGCCCGCAATGTCCCAGCTTTCTAGAGAGTATCCGGTCCTTGCTGACGTAGACACCAGGAGCCGCTGCGAAAGTCGGGTTGCTGTCGTGCTCCTTGTGGCCAGCATGGATTTCTGCATCCCCTTGCGCAAAGCCTTGCATGCGCTTCCATTTCCGAACCCAGCGTGAGTCCACCACTATTGTCTCACTGGTGAGAGAATCCAGGTGGATCTTGCGAAAAGCTTTCTCCTCGACAAACTGCTGTATCTCCGCCAGATCCGCAGCTTCCACCTGTGGCCAGATATTGTAGAGGTCAGAATCTCGATGTTGTCTGCCTCCACATCAACTCTGAAGATTTCGGCCTCCCTCAGGCCCGCCAAAACTTCACCATCGTACTTATAGTGCATGTGAAAAAAGCACCGGCAATTCCTTCCTCATCTCCTCATAGTTGACCTGCCGGAGCTCCTTGATGTACGTGGTCACAACCTGGGCTTCTGCCTTCCAGGATTCCGGGAAGTCCCCCATGTATGTAGATGCGCCTCATCTTGTCCTGCTGGTGGTAGGCCATGGTGAAGTCTTCCTTCTACATGTCCTGTAGGTCTGGAAATGAACCCTCTGCTTCTTCTTCTCTGGGGCGATGGCGACTGTCCTGGTCTCAGGACCAACTCGCTTCCTGTCCTCAACAGTACTGACTTGGCTGCGCTTGTGGGACAGGAGCTCTTGGTGCTGGTGATGTGCTGGATGGCTCTTCTTCCGTAGCGGTGGCCTGGTAGTAGTAGAGGTAAATGGCGCACAGACCTCCGGAGATCATCTTCCCTCGGAGGCTCAGGTCCTGCGCGTGAAGGCGTGAAGGCGTGAAGGCGTCAACCGGAGATGCAACTCCTGGGCTTCAAAAGGGCATCCTTTGGTTGAGACTTTTTTGGTGTGGTTCAAAAAAAGGGGGAGACAAAAGATCAACGCGCTGCTTCGGTTTGATCTGTTTCAATCTATTCCATTGAAACGGTCCTTTGTTCCACATGATCGAGCCGATGGGCTGCTCCAGGTTGCATGGTTCCTCTTCTCCTGGCAGATGAAGAGCTCGTTGATGAATTCCAGCCCAGGCCGATCTTGTTGGCGTTCATTTACTCTCTGTTCTCTGCCAGCTTGGTGTTCCCGGATGCCGACCATGGCACAGTCTGATGAAGACTGGATCGAACTCCTTCCACGCCTGTTTCAGCATGGTTGGTGGCCCACGCCGTTGATATCCCAGCCATACCTGAGGTCTACTGGAAATCCGATCAGCAAACCTGCCATGATCATGACCAATGAGAGTCTGCCCGATCCACTGCAGATCTCTCAGGCATGCCACCGAAGTCGATGTCCGGTGTGCTTGTAGTACTCCTCAGGAATGGCCTCGTACCTCTTCTCTAGCTTCTTGACCTTTTCTGGAGGTAGGTCACTCGGCAATGTGCCTTCCTGGTACTTGAAAAATGGGCCTCATCAAGAGGCTCTTCTGTCGTTGTCCTGGCCGTAGAGGTACTCCGAGCGGTCTCCCTCGTAGTTGCCCATCCAGTAGGTGCGCTTGGCCCTCCAGCTCCACTGGGGCCATCGGTATCTCGTCGCGCTGATGCCGATGTCATGGTTGTAGATGATCTTGGTTCGGGAGTTCCGTGTCGCATCCTGAAGTGCGATCATCCGCTCGCGTTAGAAGCGCTGGTTGCGGTTGCGGCTTCCTGTGGTGCACATCTTGTGGCACATCCGCTTGGGATACACCGCACTCATGGCCGTTCTGTTGATGCCGTTCACCTGTCCCTGAAGATGGGCATGACCAACGCCATTGTGTCCCGAACATCGCAGCGTGGTCTTCTTCCATCGGATGTTGGATCCGAAACCCGTGCCCTTCTGCACGAAGATGCCCTTCTCGTTCACCGCTCCGTGCATGCACTGACCAAAAAAAGCACACACACACACACACACACACGCACACACGCACACACACACAAACAAACAAACAAACAAACAGCTAAAACCGAAAAAGCAAACCAAAAGACAAACAAACAATAACCAAACCGCAAACCAAAACAAGCACAACCCGCTACAACCGAGAAAAGAGAAAAACAAGAAATGGAAAAAGAGAAAAACACACAAACAAAAAGACACGGCCTTCCTCCCCAATCTCTCCGGGCGCCCCTGCGAAGCGTTTCAGGTGCAGCAACATGACCCTCGTCGGAGGCTCAGGTCCTGCGCGTGAAGGCGTGAAGGCGTGAAGGCGTCAACCGGAGATGCAACTCCTGGGCTTCAAAAAGGGCATCCTTTGGTTGAGACTTTTTTGGTGTGGTTCAAAAAAGGGGGAGACAAAAGATCAACGCGCTGCTTCGGCTTGATCTGTTTCAATCTATTCCATTGAAACGGTCCTTTGTTCCACATGATCGAGCCGATGGGCTGCTCCAGGTTGCATGGTTCCTCTTCTCCTGGCCGATGAAGAGCTCGTTGATGAATTCCAGCCCAGGCCGATCTTGTTGGCGTTCATACTCTCTGTTCTCTGCCAGCTTGGTGTTCCCGGATGCCGACCATGGCACAGTCTGATGAAGACTGGATCGAACTCCTTCGATATCCCAGCCACACCTGAGGCCTACTGGAAATCCGATCAGCAAACCTGCCATGATCATGACCAATGAGAGTCTGCCCGATCCACTGCAGATCTCCGAGGCATGCCACCGAAGACCTCGGCCCTTCTCCTCCAGTGATGGAAGTTGTGGGGCGTGATGGGTCGATGTCCGGTGTGCTTGTAGTACTCCTCAGGAATGGCTTCGCGCCTCTTCTCTAGCTTCTTGACCTTTTCTGGAGGTAGGTCACTCGGCAAGGTGTCCCCTGGTACTTGAAAAATGGGCCTCATCAAGAGGCTCTTCTGTCGTTGTCCTGGCCGTAGAGGTACTCCGAGCGGTCTCCCTTGTAGTTGCCCATCCAGTAGGTGCGCTTGGCCCTCCAGCTCCACTGGGGCCATCGGTATCTCGTCGCGCTGATGCCGATGTCATGGTTGTAGATGATCTTGGTTCGGGAGTTCCGTGTCGCATCCTGAAGTGCGATCATCCGCTCGCGTTAGAAGCGCTGGTTGCGGTTGCGGCTTCCTGTGGTGCACATCTTGTGGCACATCCGCTTGGGATACACCGCACTCATGGCCGTTCTGTTGATGCCGTTCACCTGTCCCTGAAGATGGGCATGACCAACGCCATTGTGTCCCGAACATCGCAGTGCGGTCTTCTTCCATCGGATGTTGGATCCGAAACCCGTGCCCTTCTGCACGAAGATGCCCTTCTCGTTCACCGCTCCGTGCATGCACTGACCAAAAAAAGCACACACACACACACACACGCACACGCACACGCACACACACACACACAAACAAACAAACAGCTAAAACCGAAAACCGAAAAAAGCAAACCAAAAGACAAACAAACAATAACCAAACCGCAAACCAAAACAAGCACAACCCGCTACAACCGAGAAAAAAGAAAAAAAGAAATGGAAAAAAGAGAAAAAACAAAAAGACACGGCCTTCCTCCCCAATCTCTCCGGGCGCCCCCTGCGAAGCGTTTCAGGTGCAGCATTTGGTTGAGACTTTTTTGGTGTGGTTCAAAAAAGGGGGAGACAAAAGATCAACGCGCTGCTTCGGTTTGATCTGTTTCAATCTATTCCATTGAAACGGTCCTTTGTTCCACATGATCGAGCCGATGGGCTGCTCCAGGTTGCATGCTGTCTGGTAGAGCAGAACAGTCGGGCTCGGACATCGCTCCATTGCTTGATGCACTGTTGATGCACTTGGCTGTTGAACCACATCACCTCCCTCTTGATCTTGTCCTGACGCGGTAGAGGTGCTGCTCCTTCGTCATCAGTGGTACTGATGTAATGTCCAGAATCGCTAAGGAGGAGGCGGAACATCGTGACCTGTTGCTCCTCGGGATACCTTTCTCTCATGCCCACTGTGAGTAGACCATCGCCGTTCTCGAAGTAGTTCGAGTAGATGGTGGCATTGAGCTGCCTAAGCGATGGGTTTCCAATCAGCGGAGGACACAGCGATCCATCGCCTTCAAGTACTTCTGCCCGGAAAGAGATTGCTTGCCCTGAGGATTGCAGCGGCACCACAATCTCACCCAGGGTTGCCTCCTGTTGTCCATGTATTCCGCTGACGTTCGTGATCTTGTCCCGGAACCTCTCAACGTCACGCTCCTTGCCGCAGGGCTTGATGCAAGGTCTCTCAAGGTTTCAGATCCTATGAGACCTGATGCTGCTCCTGGGTCGACGATCAGTCCTCGTCGCCGTTTGCCGCCAACTGTGAACTATTCTCCGCTTGCCGCCTCGGTCTGGTAGTGCTTGAAGACGGCAAAGTTGAAGGTCTTTTCGGATGAGCTTCCGACATTGCTCGCGGCCTTGTCAGGGCGTCCAAGCTTCAGCAGGTCGTCCTCTCTTGGCGTGCCGATGTGGTAGGCCTCGGAGGAACCGGATTGTGTTATCAAGCCTAGGCCACCTAAGGGAATACCTAGGCAAGCAGCAAACCGTTGACTACCTTTTCACACTGCTGTCAGTGATCTTGAAGTCTGTAGCGGCGGAGCATGTACAAGTACACTCATGCACAGGGTTGGAACATGAATCCACACCCCCCTCATTTGAGATTGAGCAACAACGAAAATGTCGGCAGGTTTTGCAACCCGCTTTGATTCCATACGCACATCCATTGCACGTTGAAAATGGACATTACACATCCGTCGTGCATGCAAATTGCTACTCTCTCAGAAGGGCTCCGTTGTGATGACGATTGCGTTCACCACCTTCCGCTAGTAGACCAGCCGCGCGAACTCCAGGTCGACCACTGCCAACTGCTCCAGTCCTGACTGCTCCAGTCCTGACTGCCCCAATCTCTCCAGCTTCGGCTTCTGGCAGCGGAGCTGGAGGCGGGCTGAGCAGGTTGCACAGGTCCGCGGGCGCGGTCCTCGGCGCTTTGCCTTTGGCTGCGCCGTGCGAGCTTCTTCGCATCGTCCTCCGCCTGGCAGCAAATCTCCGTGACTTCAGCTTCGAGGTCCTCGGCTCCGGTTGCCCGGAGCGTAGGGAACTTCCCGCCAAAGGTGACAAGATTGCGCATCCCCGGGAGGATGTTGAAATGGTCGACGAATTGATGAAGACTCAGCATTTTCCCGTTGTACGAGAATAGCCATGGAAACGTAAGCAGGCTGGCGTCATATTCCCCCGACCTTGCCGCCGGTGACGTAGACAGTCCTCACATACTGGAGACCTCGTTTTCCATATCGTGGCCCAACCCCGAGAAGTCGTTGATCGTAACTCCGTGGAAATTCGGGGCGGACACAAAAAGTATAGATAGACATTTGGTAGAGGCTGTCGCGATTGTGCCCTTGCTCCACCATACGAAGGGCAAAGGTCGCATCTTTGTCAAACCGATCCACCACATTGTCGTATCCAAGCTTGCGGGCCCTGCTATCGTAGTTCTTTGAAGCCTCAATCTGCTTGGCTTCGAAGGATGTTGCTCCTCTCTTCGCAGCATCAGCGTAGCCCTTGAAATCATTGATGAGGAACTTATCAACCGTCTTGCCAACGCGGTGACTCACCTCCTCAAGCATCTGCGTTCTCCGCTTTGCGGAGCTGAACGTCATTGTTCTCCTTAGTGCTCCGTCCGCAACGCTGGCACTTGAGCTGCCCCTGCATCATGTCCTCGCCGCAGAGGCTGCAGTCCGTGTAGTGGACGGGCATTGCGAAGGTCTTGAACCTGACGACTGAGGTGTCGGCCGCGGGTTGCCCCGGGCGAGAGGCGGCCGTGTCCTCATTCGTCTGCTCTTCTTCAGGATTTGTGGCCCTGTTTCCCTCCGCATCGGTCTGAAAGGCCTCGTCTGCAGTCACAGTGACGGCTCCCTTGCGGCGAGCGTGTCGACAGTCGTTTGATTCTCCAATGCCTCAAGACGAAGGGCGTTTCTCCAAAGCACTTCACCTGTCTTCGCATCTGTGTAGTACAGAATGGAGTCATTGGGAACGATGTCGGCGGTCAGCATGACGTCAGACTCCGAAAGGAAAAACACCACTCCGAGCTCGATCGCATACTTGAAGTCGATGACAAGCTCAATAGGCATTGTTGCTCGAACTCCAGCATTGTACGATGAGCTCTCTACCGGGTGGATGGAGAAATGGCTCTGCGAGCGGCCACTCTCCGTGACCCCAACGCCACCCGGGATCAAACCTGTCCTGACGATGTTCTCGGCTGCGTTCTTGCTCGTGCGATGGTATAGTTTGCCAGGGCCACCATCAATCGGCGAAAGCTGCAGTCCGACCTTGCGAGCGTCCTCCGGGAGAAACTTCCCGTAGATTGCTTTCGCAAGTGCGTACTGGTTCCGGCTGATGTCGCCATCAGCATCAACGCTGCTGGCGTGTCCCTGACTGGCACGAACCTTGATGACAACCCACTCCTGGTTGTTCTCGGCAGCCGAAGGATGCTTGATCGCGAGGACGGTGTATCTGCATTTCGGATCGAGTGCAAAAATCTTCAACAGCGTCTTGTACCCGATATTGCTGCGGGTCTTTCTGTTGAATTTGTCACATAGCTGGTGGACGTCGACAAAATAGTTCTCATCGAAGTCGAGTGGCCTCTGTTCTTGAAACCTGCCACGAAGCATTCCAGATATGGTTGTGCACCGATCGGTCGAGGACGTCTCTCCCTTCATGAAGTTGGGCACCTTCAGGATCGTGCCCGGGAGAATCCTCGCCTCGTACTCCTGGCCGCGGAAGATGACGGTTCCGCCGGGCTTGCCTGGCAATGAGCTTCCGGCAGGGGTTGCCCCCCGCACATCCGATGCCACCGCAGCAGTCGATGCTTTCGCCTGTACCTTTGGCGATGCTTTCGCGGTGAACTTGGGTGTAGCCGGAGCGGCCTTGACGCCAAGCGCAGCCTCAGCGGCACTCCCTTGCGGGAGTGCATCATCGTCATCATAGTCGATCTCCTCCTTGATTTCGACTTCCTCGATCTTTTCGAGGATGCGGCCCTTCGCGAGCTTGATCGGACGTTGAAGGCTTTCCCATGACTCAAGCGTGAGCTTCCTGTTCGCCTCATACTCAGCCAAAGTGTACGGATTGAGTCCAGCTTCGGCGTCATGGGAATATTCAAGGTACAACCTCACGTTGTTGAAATC
Source organism: Effrenium voratum (assembly GCA_963377175.1). NCBI lineage: Eukaryota > Dinophyceae > Suessiales > Symbiodiniaceae > Effrenium > Effrenium voratum. The sequence continues at coordinate 1,410,663 of CAUJNA010002446.1, read as the reverse complement.
TTCTTTGTGGGACTCAACGACAGCGACACACTTCATGACGTTGAACAACGACCACAACCACTCCACCGTCGTCTTCCGGTTCTCGATGGAGTCCACCATGTGGTAGTTGTCAAGCCTGTCCTGCCGAGACACCAAGAACGTCGACTCCTTCTTGCGAAGGAGCTTGTGCTTGTTGAGCGACTCATCCAACAACTTTTCCATGAACTGGTTGTAGATGGGCGGGAGCATATAGTACGAACCCTCGGTGTTGGCCAAGATCGTGATGTTCGCAATGCCCCACCAACTCCTGCACTCCTCAAGCACATCGATCGCCTTGGCGCACTTGTTGAACAGCTCGGGCCAGTGACCGTCTCCGCATCGGTATGGCCATTCGGGCTCATCGCAGATCCCACCACTGCCAACGAGCTCGTTCCCGGACCAGTACACCGTCACGTAGAAGTCGTGGTCCTTGAACTCAGGACGTTTCTTCAGGTCCTTCATGGCGCTTTTCACTGTCCACGTGAGAAATGTGAAGTCCTTTCCCCAACACATTCTCACCTCACAGTGGCTACAACTCGTGCTGCGGTTGTAGTTCATGTCCTGCGCCAAGTCCGCCCTCTTGCGGTTCTTCTTGCCACCGCTGATGAGGGCGAGGCTGGAGACACTCACGACGAGGTACACGCTATTCCGGCCACAGGTTGCCCCGGGCGTGATGCGGCCAAGGCCTTTGTCATTGACAGCGCAAAGCGTATCCATGAGCTCCGGCGCGTAGTCAGCCGCCCACATAGCGCATGAGCTTTGGAGAGTGGCCTGTGCTCCGAGGATCTGCTCCATTGTCTTGCGATCCTCGGGCCTCGTCTCCTGGAACAAGGTGTTCGACGTAAAGCTCGTCATCACTCCTCGCCAGTACTCCAAGTTGCCCTCCGAATACTCCCCGAGATTGTAAGCAGCCATTGCGGCTACCGGTGAGGGAAGCTTAAGAGCAACAAGTGCACGTTTTGTGGGTCTCTGAGCCGAGCTATCGGTGACAACCTGTTTCATGCTGTCAGCAAACTCAGAAAAACATCCATGGATCAGGTCAGTCATTTCATACGTGTAAGATTCAGCACGTTTGAGGGCCGCCCCCCTGGACTGTCCATGCTGATGATCCTTTGTGCACTTATACTGTTGCAGTTTGGCCAACGATTGACAGGAAGAAGCAATAGTCCATGACTTTTGCAACAAATTTCCATCCTTGTCCAGGACACCAAACATGCAACCATCGCAATTGTACTTGACCATCTCATATTTCATGAGGAAATCATGCACGAAATAGTTCTTCCAATAACTACAAAGCTTAGGAAGTTCCATGTTGATCACAAGCACAATGTCAAGCTGTCGAAGCATAGTGATAAGTTTGTCCAAACGCTTCAGCAGTTTGCGAAACAACGCCTTGTGCTCCTGGATCTTGGCTTGACCTTCTTGAGTCTGACCATTGATATTGTTCCAGGGGCACCCACCCGTACACGGAAGTGAAGCATGAAGCATCACGCAGGGCGGTGTTTTGGACTTGACATTCTTCCTGAAAAGTTGCACCTCGTCAAATACCCATTTCAATGTATCAGCAACCAACGCATTCTGACGCTCAGTTACTCTAAGCACCTTGCAACCAAATGCTGGTAATCTTGATTTGTCGCCGAGCTTGGAATCATCAGAACAGCAAAATTCGCACAAGAACCGATCATAGGTTTCATGCGTGGAAACGGCGGGCGGAAGCTTGCGCTTCGCTAGTGGGGGCTGGTTTGATTGTAATGTTTCCATCCAACTGCACCCACCGTACTCCAATAAGATTGCACGCGTGATCCCATTTTGCTTTGCTCGTAAACGGCTTGGTCAAGATGTCCGCAACCTGATACACAGTGTTGACATTGACGAGATTGAAGAAACCTTTCGTGAATTGTTCTCGAAGCCACGCCAAAGAAGTTCTTTGAGTTCTGTCAGCATGACGAAGCTGTGCGGAATTTCCAGTCTGAATGATGTGAATTGTTGCTTGGTTGTCTTCACAAAACGCAACTTTAAACTTCTCATTCAAATGAACATTCAATCCGCGAAGAGGTGCTATCGTCCTTTCATGCTGCTCAAAACCACCATACCGAATCTCGTCCAACTCGGGGTCGACATAAACCAACACGGGATTGCCCCCCTGACCGGAGTTGTCCCGGCCTGGAAACGGAATCGGCTTGGCGTTGCCACCAGCTGGCTGCTTTTCCTTGGGTGCATCAAGCAATTCCCACAGCACACTCATGAGTGAAAGCGTTGGTAAACCTTGCGCTCGCACGGAGTGATTAGCAGCAACAACTTCGGCTTCAGTTGATGACATAGCAGTACTTGTCTGCTTCTTCGAAAACGCATTGATGGGGTAATACGTGTTAGGGCCGACGATGACCGCCACACAGCCAGTAGTTGACCTCGAGTCGAACTCACCTGCATAGTCGGCATCTCCGAAAACCCACAGTCGGCAATCCAGCAAACTGTCCCCAATAAAACATGACATTCTGTGATTGAGGGTCGAATTGATGTAAGCAACCAAACGTGATTGAGGGTCGAATTGATGTAAGCAACCAAACGATGCAATCCCTCATCACAGTCTTTGGACCATTTTGTAACGCGCGAAGCAAGTGACTGAGTTGCTCGAAGAAGATCATATCTCGCCATTCTTGCAGCAAAAAGAATCTTCATCAAAACCCGGCTTGCTATGGGTTGCAACTTACCAGTTGGTTCTTTCTCGCTCTCACGCGGAAGTGCTGTCCTCATTTCATGAAACGGGGTCGAAACATTCTTGAGGGTAGCACGAGAAGTCTTCGCAAGCTCACAATAAGACTCAACGCATGAATCCAAGAAATCGGCCATGTCATAATGGACGATGTTGACGGGTTTCTTCATGCAACCGTCTTTTGGGTGATCCATGTCAATGAGCTCCTTGAACTTGGACTTCTTTGACTGTTTCTTCGCAGCAGTTTTGTTTCTCATTGCTGCCGCGGCTGCGTGTCCTCCCACCTGGTCGGCATAGCTGAAAACTGTGCAGCCGGTCCACCAATTCTTCTCCTTGACATCGGCTTGTGCTTTCCACGAGTCCTCGAGATACTCATATGTGTTGCCCTTTGCGACACAGGTCACGCGGAGATCCAGCAGTCCCTCAAAGTTCTCGGGGGCATACCTCTTCCTTCTCGGATAAAGATGGTGTCGAACCCAAATCTTTTCCTCAGGGAAATGCTCCCAATAATCTTCCGTTCTGTGAGGGACGGCAGGACTTGCGCTCTGCTTTTCGAACACATGAGCAAATGGGTGATGTTCTTTTGTCAATGTCACCTGATTCTGCTCCACATGTTCGCAGCCAAAATACCTTCCGAGCGACTCCGGCGTGTCAATCTCGATTGCAGACTCGATGTTCTTCCACCCTTTTGCCAAATTAGCAGTTGGGCCAGCCAGCTTGAGGTCATCAACGTAAACAACCAACAAAAGCTTGAGCTCATCATGGAAGAATACGCTTTGCCAAATGCCTTTCAACAGTGGCCTCCACTTGTTCTTTCGAAGACCAGTTTCGAAATGGTTCTCCCACAAGCCACCGCTGTCAATGTGACCATACAATGCCAAAATCAAAGGTGACAGTGGATCATTGTACTTGCCAATCCATTCTTTGGGCCAACGGTCTTGTGGAAGTCTCACCCATGTAGTGATGCCTTCGAACAATGCCTGCGTGTATGCCTGCTTTGCATCCCCCTGCTGCTTACCAAATCCAGGCTGAGAACCGTACAGGTCAACAATCTTGCCTGCTTCCATGCTCGCAGGGGAAGAACCAAGTTCAGCAAACATCGCTTGCTCATAGTTCTCATCAACAACACGGTTTCCTTCGAAAACAGTTCTGCCTTTATACTTTCGGCTGGGGTCGCCCACAGCGAGCTCGCTTCCCTTGAGGTAACACGCCTCAAAGATACGGGCTATGTGGGCCTTTTCCCCCTTCGCCTTAGCTTCAGCAATGACTGTCTTGCATTCTTTTACCCGCGACTCGTCCCAGGTACCTTTGCTTCTGAGCTTCTCCCATTCGACATCCAAAGCCTTCTTTGCCTCAGGAGTGTTTGGAACTTCCGAGCGCGGAATAAGCCTTGCAACTGCTGCAGTCATCAACAAAGCATTGACCAAATCTTCACGGTTGTCTTTGATATGCTCTTCAATAACTGCAGTGACACACGCTCGATGCTCATGAACAGTCTTCCCTTTTTCGTTGACTGTGACAGGCATCGCAGGAGCAAGCATTTCGGGAATAGCTGATGCAACGGCTGCCGGCGACGGGAGCTTAGTGACTGTGCCCCCCTGACCATGAACAGCGTGATTGGGCTGAACACAGACGGCCGTGGCAGCTACGTCTGCAGCAGCTGGCTTTGCCTCCTTCTTCATCGCGAGCTCTTTGCGATACTCCTCAGCAACACGAGCGCGTTCTTTGGGAGAGGCAAGTTTCCACATATCTGATGGAATACCAGGTGGACGACTTGACTTTCGGGCTCTCGCCAAACGAAAACCATCCCATTGAAACCCAGGTGGAACTGCCGACCCATCCGGCATGTGATCAGGATCGTGATCAGCAAGTCCCTCGGCAGGTGCGGGAGGATCTTCCATCAAAACCTCCTCCGGCACAGCTGCTTCGCCAGGCTGCAAATGTGACTCCGGCTCATATTCCAATTCGTCCGGAGAACACGGTTTGTCGTCGGCAATAGCTTGCTTTGCGGGAAAAACAAACGTCTCATCAAGCAGACTGAACTCATACTGCTTGACGCGGAGGGGATTAATGTCACCCGTCCGCAACTTGTCCGGCAAATTCTTGAGCGGCAATACCAAAATTTCATGCGTGTAGGTAAAGCCAGGTTGCACATGATAGCCAACAAAAATGCCGACATCCGAAGTTGGCAGAAACTTGGACTGCTTCGAATCGACGCGCTGACGATTGATCCAGTACAACAATTTTGCACCGAATGGGATCTTCGTGTCAGGAAACTCATCACCAAAACGCAAAGCCCACGGCGACTTGTCCTTGTCATCTGGAATTGTAACATTGAGAGCAAATGCATGATGTTGAGCTGCCAAAGGCCAAAGCTCAACCGGCAAACCACTTTGAAACAGATTTGCTCTTGCTCCCTCCAGAATTGTACGAATCTCGCGCTCGATCACCCCGGAAGATTGACTGACATATGGCTGGCTCAGCACGTGTCTCCAACCCATACTCTTTACTGCAGCTGCAATTTCGCCAGAATTGTCAGAATAGAAAATCCCAACATGATCATCTGGCTTCGTGAAATGTTGAAATGCACGAACGCAACTGTCAGCATCTTGCCTTGCTGAAGGGTAAAAATACCGGAACTGCGTGAACACATCTTTCACGACCAAAGCATTCCACTCGCCCTTGAACCCGTACGTCTCATCATTTGAAATGACGTGGTCAGCAGTCACATGATCTCCAAATGCTTTTGCATCCACCGAAGAAGATCCATGTCTGCGACGAGCCTGAGGTGCTTGCATCTTTGATCGCACACACGTTTCGCAAAAGGGGTTCTTGGGCCTGTGAGTGAAAAGATGCTCTTCACTTTTGGCCTCACGCATCATCATTTCTTTTGAACGCTTTGACATCGGTTTTGGAGCTTCCGCAACCTCAGGGTTGTCCTCCAATTCCGGATCAAACTCCGGTTCCAGTGGTTCAGCTTCATCAGGGCGCAATGGAAACGATGCGGCATCCGGCGGAGGTTGCCCCCCGCTTGAAGATGAAGGCACTTCAACGCCCCCGATCTTCTGATCGGATGCAGCAAGCGCAACAGGCATAGCGGATTCAGAAGCTATGACCTCGCACTGATCGTCAACATACGGAACTCGCCCATCGAGCTTCAATATTACCGCTTTGCCGTCAGGTCGCACAAAGTACGGAGCACTGTTCTTTCTCCATACGAAATCGTACCCCTTTTCCAAACATCTTTGACCAACAGAAAGGACAGCTGGCGTGCTCGGCAAAACATACGGAGTGACGACCTCGTTCAACTGATCAATGGAGAAGTCCGCAATCTTGTCTGCACAAATTGATCCATTTGCTGTTGAAAGATTGATTGGAGTCAATGCAGGATTTATCTTCTTTTGAAGTGTAACTGCACGCTCAGAGTCAACCAGATCTTGTTCACTACCTGTGTCGACAATCCACTGACGAAGCCCTGCTGGTGCTGGCGTAGCAATATACTCCGGCACATCGTCAAGGTTCGTTTCATCATCATCAATCCAACAGCCAGGACAATACAAACCGCAATAAATTGGGTCATTGTTATCATAGTATTCGCAATAGAACCCACAAGGCGCGTTGTAGTTTGCATGCGTCAAGTCAACAACCCCTTCCAGAATCAAAGCTTTGTCTTTAGCATCGATCAGATCCTTGGGATTTGAGCCAGGCGCACAACCATCATACCACACAACCTCAGGGTCATTCGGCTTTGGAGCACATGATAGGCATAGCCCGTTGGCCTCGATCTCGACGATCTCGACATTGTCTGCGAATTTGACGCATCTGCGGGTATTGGAAACATCTGTACTGCAAATGAAAATTGTTTGCCCAGTCCAGTATTGCTCCAAACCTTCATCAGGATCCGCCCAGAAATCACCAAACACTTGCTCTTTGCCATTGATGTTGGCTTTGGTGATGCGCTGATCCAATAAACGTTCCAGCGAAATCGGAAGGTCTGTTGCACTCTTCGGATCATAAAGCGCTTTTCGGGGCATCACATGGTGTCGAATGACCATCTCGTTCACCGAGTCAACTTCCCAGAAATCTTTCTTTGGGCGGCATGCTGCGAGGCATGCAGTGGTCTCTTTCACCCTCAGACACACAGCGGCTGAGGACTCGCCCTTTTTGCTCTGGGATCGCTTTCTCCCGTTTCCCTTTGGGGTGGGAGACCTACCTCTGCTGGCTCCTTTCTTTGGGCTCGGCTTATCTGTTGCTGGTGCAGCAGACCGAGTCTCATGCGAAAACGCACAGTTGTCTCCACGAGTGCATTTCCCCTGACCGCCTTTGAAAAACCTGCACGGGATCTTTTTCAGCTCCGCTCTCTTTCTCGATGCCGACCGATCCCTGTCTCTCCCCTGGCTGTCAGAGCGCCCCCGACCTTTTCCTTTCGGATTTTGGCTCGGGGGTCTTGGGTCTTTCTCATGCTTGTAAATGCAATTATCCCGAGTGCACTTGCCTTTCTGAAAATCGTAGCAATACCTGACCGCTGAAGGATCTCTTGCACGCCCAGGATTTGCATTGGGAGCTGGAGCACCGACCTTCTGATTGTGAGCTCGAGCGACACGATCACGATTTGACTGCAATCGCTCCCGAGTCAAAACATCACGAACGGCTTGAACAAGAAACTCGTAGCTCTTGTCATACGACCCATCTTTTGCACGCTCGTATGTATCGAGGTCATACTTGATCTTGTGACATCCACGAATCTGTCGCAAGAAAATGTCCTTCAAGACGTGCTGCTCCGGAACGATCTTCATGCCAGCAATGACGGAATCCCAATTCTGAATAAAGGTCATCAAATCATTGCCGTGAAGTACCACCTTCAACAAATCTTCAGTGGAATACAACGCTCCGGCCTCCTCATTTGTCCTGAAATACTGCTCAAACATGAGAAGAACTTGACGTCCACGGACAACTTTGTCCAAAGCAGCTTGTTGCTCCTTGTATGTAAGGATCTGCCGACTAAGGTCGCCCCTAGCAATCAGAAGCTTTGTATCCAACGTTTCAAACTGCTCTGGATCTCCAAGCTCTAACATGAGATTCTTCTTGTCCTCCCGGTTGACGTACACCTTGTTAACCCAGGTGAATGCAGCGTCAGGCCGATCCGAAGCAGCCCGAATCTCTTCGCGAGTAGCCGTTTTCCAGGCTCTATAGGTCTCAGGAGTGGGAAACTCACTCAGCCTTAACGAATCAGCTTCCTTTGCTTTTGGCCGATCATGCTGATTCCGGACAAAGCCGAGGAGGGCCGCACGGAACTCCGCCTCGGTGGTCTCGGGACCAGTCAACCGATCAATGTTCGGCTGACTTGTCGGCTGATTTTGCTGACTTCTGCTGTTTTCTTGCTCCGAAGACCGTCTCGCATGATCTTTGATATCAAACTGCATTGCACCAGAAATAGGATCAGTCCAACTCTGCTGTGGAATAATCTGAGGCATAGTTCCAGAAGTTTGTGCATTCTGCGTTGGAAAAAGACACGGATCATCAAAGATACTGCCCCTCTTATCCAAAAACGACTCCGAACTGACGTTCTGAAAACTTGACGCAGGCTGAGGATCTCCGCGCACCATTTCGCGCTGCGCCTTTTCGAGATCGTTCCTCAGACGCTCAACGGTGTCGTTCAGCCCGTTGATCGTGTCCTGCATGGCGTGGTTCTCCGCCAAAATACTGTCTCTCTGCTCACCGACCGCCTTTTCCGAGTTCTCCATCACAACAGTCTCAGCATGTAAGCTTTGTGCGAAAGCGCTATACTGTGCCGACACAGCTTCGTTTACTTCGGCAGAAATTGCTCCCCGCATCTGGCTAACCTGGGCGCTGAAGAAAGCGCGGGACTCTGCGAACTGCTCGTGCAGCTCAAGGGTCCGGCGGTTGTTCTCCTCGTCCAGGCGATGCACAGTTTCCGCCAAATGAGCGCTATATTCCGCCCTTGCAGCATCCATAGCAACGCGATGTAACGTGTTGGCCTCTTCCCTAACAGCGTCACCCGTGTCGTTATGCACATGCATGATGTTCTGGGTGGCTTGATAGTTTGTCGCGAATCCGAATACGTTTCGAGGATCGCGAGGGTCGACAGGACCATTGGGTGCAACTGCACCTTCACTACCGTCACCAACATCTCCAGATATATTGTAAATGGCAGGCATATCTCCGGATGCCATGGCGATCTTTGTACAAGCCTTTACGGCTGATAACCTGTGTTATCAAGCCTAGGCCACCTAAGGGAATACCTAGGCAAGCAGCAAACCGCTGACTACCTTTTCACACTGCTGTCAGTGATCTTGAAGTCTGTAGCGGCGGAGCATGTACAAGTACACTCATGCACAGGGTTGGAACATGAATCCACACGGATTTCTTGGCTTCCTTAATGTCCTTGGTCACGATCACGTCGGAGATGTCCAGGCCTTGTGCTCGCAAATACCAGTGGTTCCCCTTGTACTTGCCCTTGCGGAAGGTTTTGGATTTGCCGAACCTTTCTTGCCCTTGCCCTTGCCTTTGCCGTAGGGCCTCCATTTTCCTTTGCCCTTCGATGGCCAACTGCTCTTGCCCTTGCCCTTGTTGCCGAACCCTTGTCCTCGGTCCTCCTGTTTCATGGGGCAGTCTGGAGAGATGTGCCATCGGCTGCCACAGATGTAGCAGCTTCACATCGTTGTTCTCGGAGGCCGATGGTTGGGGCTTGCTGCCGGGCTCTCCTTGGGCTTGTGATCTGTCGTCGTCTAGGTCATAGGTGGCATACCACCAGCTCCATCATCGTAGGCGCCGTAGTTCTCCCAGTCGTCATAGCCCTGCAAGCAGTTCTCACTCCTGCCACTCCTGGTTGTCCCACTCGTCGAGGGCTTGTTGCCAAGGATCTGGATGCAGATCTCCACCTTCGCCATAGAAGATGTCCCCAGAGGGCTCGGTGCGGTTGCTGCTTAACCGCGATGCCAAAGATCTGGCGTCGGTGAACCGGTTGAGACCACCTCCAACCTGCATCTTCAAGTCGTCCAGCATCTTGGCAGATAGACCAGAGCCCTTGAAGAACAGGTAGAACTTGGCGACCTTGTTGATCTGCAAACCGGCGCGATCAGAGGCTAGCCTCATGTCCCATTCGACCGAGTACTCCTGGAAGCTAAGCTTGTTCCGGCGGCACTCGACGAACCTGTCTAGGCTGCTCGCCGCCATGTCCTGGTCGCTCTGGCCGAACGCGTCCCGGAGCGCGTTGCACAGGCATTGCACGCCGCTCGGGATGTGCGCCTGGCGCCTGCAGGACTATGTTCAGGTTCATGGGGTCCCGGACTTGATCCACCGCCAGTCGGACCAGTGCTGCATCACCGGTGTCAAAGACACCGTCCGGGCGAGGCACCCGAAGCTGCAACGCTATGCGATGAGCTCGTCCATGCAGCCTTCCAGCCACCAGTGGCCCGACGCACTCGTCGGGGCCTTCGTAGACCCGGTACCACAGCTTCAGCTTGTCGAAGTAAAGCCTCAGAGGATAGTCCGAAAGACCGGGCTGCCAGCCTGGAGGGACATCCTTGCGGTACTCGGTGAGTGGGATGCCTGAGTGGGTGCTGGGGGCGGCCATCGTGCCGCTTCAGAGCTTCCGCTCCTTCTGGCTCTTGTCCTCGATCTCCTGGATCGTCTTCTCCTTGACCTCGTGGGCCTAGAACCGCTGCCCTGGAAGGCTCCAAGGACTTCTGCGGCCTTTCGGCCCGGGCTGCCTGATCCAGACAGCCGCCCACAAAGGCAGCGCGCGAGGGACGGATTGCGATGCCGCCCTTTGGCGAGAGCAAGGGAGGAGGCTCCTGCTCCGCTACCAAACTCGCTTATTTTGGTCTCAAGGCGCCTGCGGTATCAGTGATGCATGCTGTGAAACAAACTTCACTCGAACTGCATATTGGGGTACACCATCTACCAACTGATGCGATGGATTAAGAGGGCCTTTAAAAACACCTTGATGCGGACCCGTGCCAACCCCGAACTATACCCGACGCGCGTGTGCTTGTGTTCAGAGACCAAGCTGGTGTCCTCCCCAAGCCAGCTTGGAACAATGCACATCAACTCGCTTTCTGTCTTTGAACAATGGAACATCGGAAGGCCATGGCAAAAACGCCTTGTAATACTAAGGTGCTTGTTTCTCATCCCTATGGCTGACTTTGAAGGCTTGGCAACTTGCAGAACGAACCTAAACCCAAGTTCTGGGCTGTTCGAATACTGGGCGGGCCACTATGGGGATCCCATATGCAAGCGAGAAGGAGAAATGATTGCCCCAGCAAGTGGACCCTATCCCCTAAGCCCCAACTTGTAGGTAACCTGTAAACCCCAAGCAGCCTCGCAAATGTCCGTGATTTTCTTCCAAAAAGAAGGATAACCAATCACGGGGCAAACCCCTCTCTCCAGCCCCTTTTACTATGCTACTGATTCTCGCGGGCAACAACTCCCAACCTGGCGTGGAAAGTAGATGTTAGGAAAGAAAGGAACGTTCTCCCCCGCCAACTTGAACTGGTTCTCGGTGATGGCTTCCAGCCGGTGAACCATCCAGCAACTTTCTACGAGTGGCCACGTTAAAAAGCAGGCCAGCCGAAGGCAACGGACCAAGTCCCAGCCATGTCCACCTGCTCCCCAATCCCCTCGAAGGCCTCAAGGGCCTGCGTCTTGGCAGTTTGTACCTGGAAGATGCCAGGCGGTTGTAACCTTAAACCCCACTTGGATGACCAAACGTATTGAATAGCCCTTGTTCAGAATAGATACGCTGAGCTGATGCCTAGGTCATTCTGTGGATGAACAAAATCCATCCAAGCGCACTAATTGATGGGTGGTTTAACCCAGACTATTTATAGAGTTTATCTATCCGATAGGTGGTACAGGATGTGTGGTCCATCCAGAGTAGATCCCCTGTCCTGGCTGATATGTAGCGCAAAAACCGAGAGAACTACACAAGTGGGGATATGAGCCACACACTAACTAAGGTGGTCATCAAATCAGCTTGCCCCTCCTCAGTTGTGCAAAATAACCCTTTCTGTGGAATCCAAGTGGGTCGTCGCTGTGGCTTTGTCATGTTGAAGGGGATCCCCTTAGCCCCAGCTGTTGACAACCATGTACCCCTCTTACAGGGTGTTGCTCTTTTCATCAGAGGACTGCCCCAAAAATGGTTCAGCTTGTGGTTCTGTGTTCATTCCACCAAATTGACCGCAGGTAGCTTCAACGGGGTCACTAGGAAATGTCACCCATGAGTTAATTCGGGAAAAGCACCAATCTTGAGGGCCCCCCATTTTGAGACAACTCCTTTTCGGGTGTTTGTACTTCCCGAGTCTGGTGTGAGCAAGCCCGTCATTCATGCGAGCCTGAACTCAAAAACCTCTGAGCAGTTCAGGTGATGTTTGCGACGAAGCAAATGGACCCCAACTTGAGCCGATCGTTCTCCCACTCATCCTTCAACTTCGCCCTGAAGGAAGGCTGCAACCAGTTTTCAGCTTCACGCTTGTCCCTCCGGCGTGTTCCGCGCTCACGCAAATTTTTACACGGTACATTTGCATGCCGACAAGTCCTTCCCAAAGTTGGCTCGCAGGTCCAGTTGATTCCTTCGAGCCCAGAATGGCCCTGCCTTGCGCAAACCAAAGGACCTTTGTTTCACTCTTTTGCTGGTCAATGGTTGAACATGACGGGTTTTCAAAAAGGACATCTGGATCCAAAGTTAATATTTCAATCACAGCTCGAGTCAGATGTACCTAATAAATGTAGTTCGGTTCAAATGTGTCCATCTGAACAAGCACAAATGAAGACGCACTAAACTGGTGAATTGTTAGAGGTAGCCAGCCTAAACAAGTGGCCCCCTACAAAGGGAACCAAATCATGGCAAGGCGTCTACCCATATATCCGACGTCAAGTTTGAGAATCTCTTAGTGCTAAAGAAACCGCCGCAAATTCTGCAACTCACATTTACCAATCCCAAGTAGGGCTTCTTTAGGAAAGAAACCTTCCTGGCTGAGGTCGGACAACCTTTCACCTTGCCAGGGAGGGGCCCGCAAGAGGCAACATCCTCTGGTGTTTCAGGTCTTGCCTGGCTGCATGGAAACCTCCCTGATTTATGCAAACTAGATACCCCTAGCTCATTTAATCATTTGCTGCCAAAAACCAGCCAATTACCTTCTCACTGTGACCCTTGGTTGCGATTTTGACGTTAAAGCGGGTGTCCAATCCTTTGAGGGGGTCCAACTTGATTGTCGACCAAGGGAGAAAGTGAAAAGGCGAGCCCTCCGCGAGCCCTCCGTCGCTCCCAGCTTCCTGTTTGCCCGCCTGAAAGCGAACCAGGCCACTCGCCTGGACACACATTCAGTGCGAGGGGCGTCCGGGAGACTGGGTCCATTTAGTGAGACATGCTCAAAATGACTCTCTATGTGGTGGTTTAATGGGAAATAACCCACAACAAGCATGCTTGAGAAACTTTCAATATGCTCACCTACGTAGACCTAAAGAGACACAAAAAGCAAGTTCCCAGAGGGTCAAGATTTAATTCGGGTTTTGTTGATTAGTGTCAATAGCGTTTGTCGTTGTTTTTTGTTGAGTGCCGTCAGCTGATTGAACTGCAGGCATCCTCAACACTTCTAGCGTTGCCTTGACACCACTAGCATCACCAGCAGCTCGCTCGCTGGCTTAGGCTTCGCTTGATACATGGGTCTAGGCTGAGGGTGGGTTGAGGTTGGTTTGAGTTTGGTTTGAGGTTGGTTTAGGGTCATGTTTAGGATAGGGTGGAGTTGGGATGGGTTTAGGATCCGATAACTATGTGAGGTTGGGGCTGGGGTGGATCGAGGGTGGGACAAAGACTGAGGTGGGTTTAGGAAAAGGGTTGTCTTGGGTTGGTGAAGGGTCCAACCAATCCGCAAAAGCCACCAAAAGCCGTCAAACCCCACGAATTCCCGCGCAAAGCAAGCAGAGCTTCCAACCAAAGACAACAAAGACCGCTCAAAAAAGCAGCACTATAGTAGTGCACCAGCACACTTTTGGTGAATTTGCAGGTACCCCCAATACTGGAAGAGGCACCAAGGGATGATGGCCAATATCGCCCCTAACAGCCGCCAACAGTTGCAATTAAAAGGTCGCTACACCGAACTTGAAACGGAAACAAAACAGATGCTGACATACTGTCGCCTCTTCGCAGTTCCCCTTCTTGCGGCCAGATGCATCGATCTGCTGATCTGCCAATCCGACAAAATGGCCGTTCTTGCAAAGGGGAGAAGCATGAGCCATGTGGGTGTGCGCTTTGTGAGGTACCCCCTTTTTGTGGATTCAAAAAGAAAGCCAAATGGAAAACCCAGCCATTGTGGGCCCCTAAAAAAGACACACCCACTTTCTGATCCACCCATCAACCAGAAGTTGCAAGTTGCAAGTCTCCCATCTTGATCTGATCCGACTAACTGAAGCCATTGCAGCTCTACTTCTGGGCAGGTCTTTGCCAAACTGGAACCACCCACTGTTCTGGGGGCGCCAATCTAAGCTCAAATCAACCAACAACTATTCTGGTTGGGGCGGTGGTAGAAAAAGAAAACAGCTGGAAAGCGATCCCCGCGCGACCCGAGCGATCCGACCCCCCGCGCCTTTCGCAGAATCACAATTCCCAAATCAATTGCGCTCTGCGCCATCCTGCGGAGAGATCAATGCAGGGATCAAAGGGTCTCCTTGTTCATCCACCTGGCTGTGGGTCAAAAATAGGTACCCCAAATGGAATCCTAGTAAGTAGAAACATGGACCAAAACCTGTGTTTTTTTTTGGGTGGTTTAATTTTGACCCATGCCCACCCGATGTCCCTGCAAAATGGCTCTTTCCTTTTGATGCGGTGGAAACGTACTGCTCGGAGTCGCCAGATTGTGTCGCTGGAGGTTACGAAAGCCAGGGAGCCTGAGTGAGAATGCAATATGTCTCGCACGCCCGCGCCCCTCACATCACGTCGAAGGAGATGCCGATGTTGGCAGGGCCCACGGCCTCCGCAAAGCCGCCCTCGGACTTGGTCGGGTCCTGGCGGCAGCTTTTCGGCCGGAAAGCGAGCGGGCGATCTGCGTCACAAACAAAGCCTGGTACAGAAGGGGGCTACCCAAACCAACTCAAAGAATTCAAAGGGCGGCTGCACTTATTGTTGGTTGAGACTGTCCCTTGCAATCCTGAATCTACCCGCGTTTGATTGTGGCTCAATTGACGTGCCGCCCACAAACAAGCAAAAGATGTTGCCTCCATCCAGGCTCTGCTTCCTAATCTTACGAACCCATGAAAAGGCGAACATTTGGTGCCCTTGGCTCACAAAAAGTGGCCAGAAACACACGGGGCCCTGGCACAAGCAGAAACGAAACCAGGAACGAGCGAATCGCGGTTCATGGCCAGCTTCCCTGAGAACAGACAAGTGGTTGCAGCTACAGGGACAGAACTCTGTCACGCTGTTCTCTTTTCTTAAGCACAAGCAAGAAACAAAAACAGGCCCTCAAAATCAGTTCTCGGTGTTAAAACGCCCTTACACCCGAAAGAGTATCATCGTCTCACTTGCAGGAGGTCGGCCCAAACAGGGCTCCCTATATATTCCCATGCACTTTAAACATATCTCGGCTGGTCAAAACCGCGAAAGGAAATCATGTTGGAATCCTGCAAATCCCAGCCAAGAAGGTGATATCTAAGCCAACAGGGCAAATCTACCAACAAACAAGAAAGGGGAAAGAACCGGCGCCAAAAAGGAATCGCTTGAAGAAAAAATGTGGCTTTCCAAGGTTAAAAGAGGTCAAAGAATCTTTCTCTAAAAGGCGGTAGTGTCCAACCTCCATTTAAAGGGACTTGGAAGCAGGTCTCTTTTTGCGTCCAAACCTCCCTCCCTGGGCTTTGTTGCGGGATTCCCTTGTTTTCAAAGCCATAGCAAGCGAAGCCAGTGCAGCCGAAAAATGTGACCGTTAGAGACTAGTGCCAAAACATAGGGTTCATTGAGGACCTGACGTGATGCACGTGACAGGGTGTGCTTATCATGCGCCAGCATGCAGCTCGGACGTGATGCGCGTGATCGGGTGTGCTAGCGTGTGTTTAGATCTGACGTGATGCGCGTGAGCGAGCAGTGTGCAGGGGTGGAAGCCACTCGGACATGCGGGTGGGTAAAAACCCGGTACCTTTTAGTTGCGCCTGAACCGATCAACAAGGGTCCAGCCGCAGGCGCGAAGACGCGTCGGAGAATGCACCGCAGAACGCTTGCCTTCTCCGGCGTGAGGGTGAGCTCGATGTTGGCGCGGCCCTGCTCGTAACGACTCACGAACTGCAGCGGAGTCTTGGGGATCCGATAGGACGTGGAGAGCACGAAGGGGCTGCTGCCATCACCTGACTGCCGAGAAGAAAAGGCCTCTGTGTGGATTTTATGGATGCACCGGATTCACCTATCTACATGTGGGTGTGTAGCAAAATAGGGGCCCCTTGTTCAAAAAGGAAACCAAAGGTATCCACCCACCTAAGAAATCCCCAATTTTGAGAAACACACACATATCTGTCTGTCCAACCCATCTATCCATCTACTTTAAGGCTCGACACATGCCAGGTAAGAAATTTATGTCACTCTGTTTTTTACCAGAGGTTCATCTTATTAGTCCCAAATAACCAGGGTGTCTAAGCTGCTTTGCCTTTGAGTGTTTTGTCTCTGAACACCATTGCTCTGAGGCATTTTTGGACATTGCTTGGAACCCTTATTTTGACGCCTTTGCGCTGAAATTTGCGCTGGGAAGTTGTTTCTTTCCCGCACTAGAGCGAGAGGTGCTTTCTTGTCGCAAATCTGATCACGTGTTTCCTGACAAGCGTGGACAGGTGCGGGCACTCAGCAAGGTACAGGAATGGACACCCTTGGGATTAAACCACGTGCCCCTGCTGTTGCCTAACGTGGATTGAACATTCAGGTGCGCAAAAAAACGGAAGAGCCGGATGATTAGGCTGCAAAAAGAGGAAAGCACCGCTCCACCAAGGAAGCGAATGCAAACGACTTTTGATTCAGAAGTGCATGTTTTCGTCGTGAACCCAAAAAAGCATGAAGCTGGACACACCGAGGTCATGTTCACTATGGACTCTCAGCACTGTCGCAATGGCAAAAGTTGCCCAATTGCTTGTGAAGAAGGGACCATGGCACGGTTCTGAGTTTTCGTTAGGGGGTTGTTGCTCTTTGCTGGTTCGATGGGTAGGGAACTGTTGGGGTGTTGGGAAACTGGAAGCAGGATCTTTCAGGAAACCGCCTGGACGGCTTTCGTCGGGGTCATATCGACTCAGTCCCTGACACGGGATTCCCAACATGTCCCTTGAAACCATTTCCCCTGACGTTTTCTAGGAGCTTCCCTAGGGTTGATGTTTCAAGCCTTCATCAGTCGGTCCCTGTCTCAGGGACACCTATAGTCAGTACCAGTCAGATAGCATACCCAGCCAGTGGAAATCGGCCACAATTGGCGGCCATATGGGGTGTGGCTGTTGTCCGATTCAAAAATACGGTTTTGGGCGAAGATGAAATAGTGCAGGGCATCAAATAACCTCAAAGTAGTACACGATGAGGGCAAAGAACCCGGTGACGCAACTCGGGGGCTGTGATTCATGACCAGGTTGAAGGACGTGAGAAGTGTGAGAAAGTAAGTTGTTTGAGGGTTAAATGGAGAAGGGTTACAAAAAGAGCAGCTTTGAAGACCAGGCCCCAGAACGGCTGTGGGGTCACTTGCGACCCGCCCATCCGGTCACTTGCGACCCGTTCGGACCCGAAACCGGGTCACTTGCGACCTGTCAGGTCTGGGAGGTGCTTGGGGGGGTGATAGTCGCTGAGAAGGGGGGGTCGCTGTCACTGGCGAAACGGCACTGGGTGGCACGCTCGCATGCACCCCGGTATTGGGGATGGCGGGGTTGGGTGGGGGGTGGGGCACACCCGCTCACGCCCAGCACTGCATCCACGCCTACCACCTAATAAAGACGCCCGCTCACGTGCACCCGCCCAGCACTGCACGCTTGCCACCGCGAACACGCTTGGGTCTGGGGTGGGGCACCTGCTCACACGCACCCGCCCAGCACTGCATCCACGCCCCACCTAATAAGCACGCCCGCTCACACGCACCCGCCCAGCACTGCGCGCATGCACTGCGTCATGTTGCGCACGATGCTGCGCAGGCATGATGTTGTAAATGATGCTGTGCGTGACGTTGCGCACGACGCCGTGCGTGATGCTGCACATGATGCTGCGCGCGACGGTCCCTCTCGTGCATGATTTTGTGTTCATGGGGGGGGGGGAGCGACTCTCTCTGTCACGGTGCATCGAGAACATGGTGCCTGGGACGCGGGCGGGCGAATGGGTGCCTGCGTGTGGCGGGAGTGCGCGCGGGTGTGCGGCAATCTTGCGGGCATGCGTGAGTTCGTGGACGCCGTGTGTGCGTGGGCGCGTCGGTAGGTATGTGGATGCGCAGGTGGCTGGGTCCGCGAGCGTGTGGGTGCGTGGGTGTTTCGGCGGCTGCGTGGGCGTGCGGGCGCGTCTGGGTGCAAAGGTGCGCGGGTGCGTGCATCAAAAGCGTGAAACTACGGCAGGTCACAAGCGACCAAAAACACAGGTCACAAGCGACCAAAAAAACAGGTCACAAGCGACCCCGCGACTTGCAAGAACACCTCGACAGCCCACCGGGTACCTCCTACCCCCACACCGCAACCTGTTTTGCGATGATGAGGACCAGGGCCGGGAGATCCCAAAACTTGAGCCATACGGCCACACGGCACGTATGTTTGTTGATAAAACAACACGTGAACAAAACACACACCCTCATCCGATATCTGGACAAGAGAAAGGATGACGAAATGAAACAACCACAACGCCAGTGCCAACTCAGAGGTGAGCCATACGGTATCACCTGAGCCCCCGAATTGGATTATTTGACAAATGGGCACGGGTGTGCAAAAGCATGATGGAAGATCCAAACGAAGACTCCTCTTGTAACACCTCTCGTGCCGTTCAAGCATTGTAGTGGAAGGATGGCAGTTGGAGGGGGACCCTGTCCGGATCACCGCGCCTCAACGCGAGAAGTGGTGACGAATCGAAAAGACCGGGAAAAACCGAATTGGACAGAGTGAAACCCAGCAGCTAGCGCGGTCAAGCGCGCACGGCAGCTCCAGCGGTGCAGGGCAATGTGGAATTTAGGCTGATGTTGCTGTTGCAGGCCACCTCACCGCCCGGGCCTATCTGGCCTCCGCGTGATATCACGCGGAGGATCATCTCTGCGACGATCACACGGGAAGGAGGAGGATGCGACTGCTGTCGGCGATCTCCTCTGCGCTGATCGCGCTCATCACGGACGATCACGGCTGTCACCCGCCGGGGCGTCACGCCCGCGGCGGTCTCGCAGCGGGCTATAGCGAGCTCATCTCGAGGAGGACGTTGCCGTCGGTCATTGCGGCCCTCACCACGGGCGCCTCCGGCCCTCTTGGGGAGGGCCTGCATCGTCGCAAGTGTCCTTGCCGGGCCGCCGCTTGCCGCGGCCTTTGCCCTCACACTGCGGGCCACAACGATCATTTTCACGAACATCTCGCCGGCGGTTGGGAGCGATCTTCGGCCCGCCTTATTGCTCATCATCAGCGTCCCTAGGGTCTAGGGTTGGTGAAGCGAGGGGCCCTTCAGGCTGGCCAGTTTAAATGTCAGACGAGTAGAAGCAGCTCTCCTCTCCCTGCTACCTCCCCTCGCCTCACCGCTGCCCAGGCCGACGACACGACAGCAGGTTGGGCCTTGCTCTTTGAACTTGGTTGCCCGCTGACCGCGATCTGTGCCTCCGTGGCACCCTTCTCGGGCGCAGGCGCACGGCTGCGGGAGGTCTTTCTTGCCTTAGGCTGATCGTCGTGAGCCTCCTCGGATTCCGTGTCCGGGACGCGGGTGTTCATTCTGGCAGACTCATCAGCAAACGGCCGCCAGTGGTGCTGGAGGAGGAGGAAGAGGAGGCAGAGGAGTTGGCAGCACAGGAGTTTCGGGCTCAGATACCGATTTTCGACATGGATAGCGCGGTTCTCGGTGTGGCTCTTCATCACCTAGCCCTTGGTTCGGGCGCAGAGCCAGCACCACAAGTCACGGATCTTGTCCTGGACGGCTCCCTGCCAAAAACAGGAGCGGAGCGAGACACTGCTAAAGGCCCATAGGGCGGAGGTGGCCTCGGAGAGACGGCTCTCCCAGTTGGGCGAGAAGGAGAACCGCCAGGTTGGTGATCAGCAAATCATCTGTCCGACCTCAACTCTACCAATGCCATGTTGATCTCATTTACCCGCAGCACAAGCTTCATGAACTGTTCCTGCATGTTCTTCTGACTCCTTCACGCTCTTGGCAACGCGAGACAACTGAAGCTTAAGCTCCTCCTGTCGCTGAGACTGCTCGTTTATGGCAGCAGATGGTCTGGTTCCGAAACCAACTGCTGGGTGTAGGTCTCAACATTCCAACGTATCGTCCGCTCTTTAATGAGGGTTCGACGACGCTGCAAGAGTTGGCCTCAACCTCACCAATGATCCTCCGTTATTTCGGAGAACCTGAGGAGCTGGACCTTCATGCTCTCAAGAGACTCGGCCTGCTCACGAAGCTCTGTAGCGGAGATGAGGAGGGCCTTGTCGTAAACCTTGAAACAATCGTTAATCTGCTTCTGGGCTCGACTGATCTTACAGGAATTGGGTTCGGGCTTCGAGAGAGTTCCGGCGACGGTGGAGAAGGATCTCAACTTTCTTCTCGAAGTTGGTGAAGCGATCGTTAATCTTCTTGATCTCGCCGACACACACACACATTAACGTCGTCTCTGCAGGACCGGAGTTCGGTTCTGCAGCCCTGGATCTTGTTGTGAATCGCGAGGAGCAACCTCTGAAGTTCAGATGGACCAGGACGGAGCAGGAGCGGATCCGACTTTCTGTGCCACCGGCGTCCTCCGGGTACGATGGCACCAGCATGCGACTGTTTCCCAGGAGCACCCCCATGTCCAGGCAGAAGGCCAACGTGCCGCAACCTGCGCTTCCTGGGTGTGATCATACCGCCATCGTCAGTGTCCTTGGAGCTGAATAGGAACAGGGTCGTGAGGACGCAATCTCAGGCGTAGGGCAGCTTCGCGTTTTGGGTGACTCGGAGCTCCTTTTAGCAGCTCGAGAGTCAGCCCCAATATGTCCACGCGGAACATCAAGCGAGGATGATCCATGCTGTTGAGCTTGGTGATGGTCAGCTTGAGTGAGATCAAGTCGTTGAGCAACCTCATGAACATAGGGCTTCGGCGACATGACCTTGGCAACTTGGCTTGGCGGGAGCGAAGTCGTACGTCGCTCCGGCGTGGTCTCAGCCTCGTCAATCGCATCGAGAATTCCCGGAATAGTCTCATCATCCTCAACGCCTCTTCTAGGCGGCTGATGAAACGGGATGTCGAGCAGGTTGATTGGGATCGCCAGGTGAATCCTGCTCATGAAAACGGTCTTCAAGGTGCATCACGGCTCGAGCGGACTCTTCTGCGTCCGTCGCCCAGTGAGTGCAGTGAATAGACCAAGAACCTGGCGTGCCGGCTGGACTCTCCTCCTGGCCATGAACACACGGAGATGGAATTGGGCCAGCTGTGTCGCATCCTGTCCTTGTGTACCTGAGGATCCTTCTGGGGTACCTGAAGTTGGCATTGATGGATTTGAGCCAGCATTGTAGCGGCTCCCATCCGGTTCACAAGTACCTCGATGGATTTGAGCCATTGTAGGCTCGCATCCGGTTCTTGAGTACCCGAGGCGGGAATCAGTGGAATTCAGCCAGTTGTAGCAGCTCACATCCGGTTGTCAGGTACCTGAAAGCGGAACGACGGATTCTGTAGCGGTGTTCGTGGGCGCCTGACAGGAAGGTTGATACGGCATCCGGGATGAAGCTCAAATCAGCTGTGTGCCGATGAGCATCATCCACGATGGCGACCTGACAATGGAGGACGGCCAGCTGCTTGCGGCCAGCCCTCAATCGCCCGATTGCCTGATTCAACATGAGATGGGGGAAAAGCCTCAATAGGGTCATCCTCGAGCTCATCAGGGTAGTTGTCAAGAGGGTCATGCATAGGCTGGGTATTGAAGGGCAAATCAGAGCGGGACGGTCGGGAAGTTTGGGATGGGATTGAACGTCAAAATTGCCTGAAATGGGAACACCCGAGTCGCTAACGATTCGATCGAAATCGGCTGGTGTGGCCTGAGCTCCAACTCCAAGGAACTGGTCAAACTGATCCCATTTAAGGGACCAAGATTGAGCGGCTCCTGGATGCACTGCTGGGCGAGCATCCTGACTCTCCGACTGAACGGCCGTGAAGGGGAAGGAGTCTATCCTCGATCTGAAGCACCGCGGCCAGGCCTCCGCGTCCTGGAGGCCGTGACCGGCTTGTTTGGCCGGGCGTCGGGCGCGGCATTGCCGCGCAGGGCATGGGCCTCATTGTCCGCGAGGCCGAGGCTCCAGGTGAAGCCATTGCTCCCACATGAAGGCGATGAGGATCAGGTAGCGGGTCACGACCCGCAACCGGGCCACCAGCCACAGCTTCTAGCTGTTGACGGCTGATAATGAAACGGCCCAGGAAATCAAATGACCTCAAGGTCGTGCACGCTGAGGGCAAAGAACCCGGTGACACAATTCGGGGGAGCTGTGATTGATGAACAAGTCTAAGAAAGTTGTTTGAGGGTTGAATGGAAAAGGGTTACAAAAAGAGCAGCTTTGAAGAGGCCCAAGAACACCTCGACGGCCCACCGGGTAGGAGCACACCGCAACCTGTTTAGCGATGAGGACAAGTGCTAGGGTATGGCGCCCGCGCGTAAAACCCGAGAAGAACTTGACGGGAGATCCCAAAACTTGAGCCATACGGCCATACGGCACGTATGTTTGTTGATACAACAACATGTCAACAGAACACACACACACACACACAAAAAAAAAAAACAAAAAGAAAAAGGAAAAACGAGCCACCTCCAAGTGTGGCTCGCTCCGATTCCTCCGCACTGAGCCAATGAGCCGAGAGGCGGAAGGCCGATGCCTTGGCGAAGAGATCTTCCATCTGCTCCTCGCGCCACATTTCCGTCTTCCCTCTTCACCCAGTCCGCGTAAAACGAACGACCAGCCGCGGACAACAACAAACAAAGCTGGTTTGTCCCAATGTGATTCTTGTGATCATGTTCTTTGGCACCCGCGCCTATGGGAGCCACTGTCACTACAACACTAAAGCATCATTCGCATGGCGCGGGTACCGAGAGAGCCTCATGGTCAACGTGACCGAGGGGGGAAGGGGGCGGGTAATGGCCCTCACTGTTGAGTTGGCGCCCAGGGATTGCCACTCACAAAGCACAAAAGGGGAACCAAAACTCCCCTTGCCCTGGCGGTTTGCCCACGCAGGGCATTTTGCATCGCTGGAACAGGAGCGAAAACAAAAACAATACTCTGCTTGCCTCCAACTGGCTTCCCTGGTTCAATCCGGGTGTTCCGCAATGTTTTCTTTCCAGGTGTTTGGCGATCAGCTCACCTCCAATTGGTGGTTTGGGGTTAGCAGTTTAAGGGTTGGTCTCCCATGTACTAAACAAACAACGAATCCGAACCAACAACTAAGGGTTGCTTGATTGTTTGTTTTACCGAGGAGCGCAACAAAACTTGTTTCCAATGAGTTTGGGGGTTGTCTCAATTTAAAACAGACTCACATGGTCCAGAGGCAAACTCACTTCTTGAGTGGATTGGCCAAAACACATCTAAACTTGTTGCTTGCCACCAAAAGGACGCCCCAAAACACAAATCAGCATTTTTCAAGTGAGCCCTAAAGATTCAATGGCACGAGATGCAAAAGCAAATTTGACCTTTCAAAACGGACTCCCAAGAACCGAAGCTTCATTTAGCGTGAGCCTGGCAGTGCTCGGAATTGGCTCCCTAGGGAAGGCAAACCCGAGCAAACCAACAGCAAAACCTAGCCTCTCACCTAGCCTTTTACCCAAGGATGCGTACAGAAAGCCTTTCCAATAAAACACGCCAATGTGCGAGCCCTCGCCCTGTGCCCTTTTTAGCTTTGGGAAGTGGCTCCTGAAACGTGACTATTAACTGTTTTGCTCCGTATGCCTTGGACCCTTAGGGCAAGACATTGGTCAGACCATTGCCTGCCCTCTTGATCGGGCTCCCCCTCAAAAAGCGTAAATAATTTCTACCAAAGGGTCCCTGATTGAGTTCCAAGACAAGTTCTGCAAGTTCAGAAAGTCAGGGACCCTGATCTTTACAACGAAGTCCGAAAGTTCTTGTTCTGACAATATATATATATATATGTATATATATATATATATATCTATATATATATATTAGTTCAGCAGGGATATACATCACTAATGTTTGTGACGCTCGAGATGTGGATCCTCTGACAACATCTGGTTGGTTGTGGAACATATCATTGATTGTGGAATACGCCCCATCTAAACCAGTGCCATCCATCTTTTTACCAAACTCGCGATCAAAACGAACACCTCTGGTTCCGACAGTATCCAATTGGTTGAACATGTGAACGGCTCTCCTCAAAAAGCTGTGGGTCAAAAATGGGTACCCAAAATTGGTTGCCCTGGTAAATGGAATCAATTGGTGGTTTCACTTTGACCCACACCCACGTGTGTTACTGGTTTGGGTGGTTTGGTTTGGTTGTCAATCTTGGGGGGTCCCTTTGGGTTCCAAATAAAAGGTTGAAAGTCAGGAATCGTGTCAAAAACAAGCCCTAGGAGGAAAAAAAAAGCACCGGATCCCTGTGAACAGCTCTCGTCAAAAAGCGGCGAAAAGCGCCTGGAGCTTGCCGATGGCCTCGATGGTGGACCGCTGGGTCAGCGCCGCCCGCGCGCGCTCTTCCGCCAAGGCCGCCTTCACGTCCACCTGAAGCGGAAGAGGCGGCCACGGCGTCTTTTGTGGCTGTGCCTTGCTGCAAAGCACACACACACACATCTAAATATTATATATACATATATATATATATGTGTGTATATATATATATATACATACATATATATATATATATATATGTGTATACATATATGTATTTATATAGATATATACACAATATGTATATATTGCAAACAACATGTCAATGTATGCACATTGAAAAAACGTATAACTTACAAACATGTATGCGGTGATTTCCTATGTTTCACACAGCATGTGTTGACTTTAAGACATGCATAAAACAAACCAGACACCTCCCACCCCTCCGTTTTTGCGGGGGACCCCCTTGGACTGCCGAAGCCAATTCAACTCATGCAGCTTTCTCGGCCTGCTGATCCAGCTGCGCGCGCAGATGCTGGCGCTCCTGGGCATCGTCGCCCATATTCGGGTGGTCCACCGAGCCAAAAATATTGCTTGCTTCGGACTTAACCAGAGGCCCGCGCAAGGGGCCAAGGGGTGCCCCTTTTCGTAAGGAGAGGATGCATTGCAGGGTGTTTCTCTGCTTAGGGCCCTCCGACTTCGTTCGAAGTAAAAATATCCCTTGGGGTTTCGATAAAATTGGATTGTCCGCCGACCTGAGACAAACCCCCTACGATACAAGGAAGCTCCAACATGGGGCACGAGATGGCCAACCAACCCCCTTTGTGGGGTCACGCTGCGCATGTCCGAGGCGATAGAAGCCGGAAGGGCCTTCAAAATGGCGTTGTTTGATATTTATTGTTAAAGACTGGATCACTTGGGACACAACCAAAACCTGGGGAAACAAAGGATCGTTTTGGGCGAGATTTCAAAGGGGCATGCCCTCCCACAAGGAAACAGGGCCACGACCCAACGGCAGAAAGAATTGTAACCCCTTGTGTGGAACCCAGACAACTGGCATTGATTTCATTCTGAGCACCTTCTTTTTGCATAGGGAGTGGGACCACTGAACAACAGCTGGGTGCTGAACAAACCACAAAAATGGAACTGTTCGGGGTCCATTCGATGTTTGGTGGGCGAAGCACAAAAAAGCGGCATTCACTGTCACCCCCACCAGAGGAAACTCATCTTACACCCAACCTCAGTGTCTCCCGAACCCAGGAGGCGAAAAGGGCTCCCTAGATTTCCCCTTTCACATTAAGCTGAATCAAATTGGCAACCCTTGGTGGATGTTAAATTTAAGCAATGAAGAAATGTGGGCCTTCTTGCGAAGCCATTTTGGATGGAAAGTAAAACCAAAAAGAAACCGAAGCCCATTTGTGGGTGTCCCTAACATTATGTCACTTCACACACACACACATGTATTTACATACATATATATATATATAGAGAGAGAGAGAGACAGAGAAAGTGTTTGGTGTGGTCCCCATTTTTTTTGACCACACCACAACAAAAGAGACGCCGCAACTTATTTTCGGGGTGTATCCAAGTTCTCGGGTGCTCGCTCGGGCAGTCCATCCCGGACGGGTCCCTCCTTATCCAAGTGCCAGGGCAGAGCGCCCTGGCCCAGGTCCGCCTCCTTAAGGAACTCCTCCTCCGACTTCGAGACCTCGGGACCCGTGAGGTGACAAAACAGATACACGAGGAAACTCACTTAGCCAGACCTAAGGCAACCCGAAAGCCGCTGCTAAACAAGCAGCACTCCAAGCCAACCCAGACCAACTCTAAACCCGCCCAACAGCAGCCTGGATGTCAGCCCTTCGCTTCGCCTAAATCAACCCCAAACCATCCCAAGACCCACCCTCATGAAGATCTAGGCCAGCCAAAAGCCCCCCTAACTTAAACCAGCCCACAACAGCTCCCAACTGCCACCCAATCAGGGAGTGAGGCTGGCGATGCCGGGGATGCAACGAACCAACCAACCAACGAACCAACGAACCAACCCACCAACCCACCAACCCACCAACCAACCAGCCAACCAACCAACCAAACCAGACCTAGTAAAAAAAAAAAGAGCCCTAGAAACAAAAAAATCACCGGATCCCAAAAAAGAGGCACCCTGAAAAAAAGACACCCCCACATTGTAACACACCCCATCGATCCCACAGCTGCCCGCAGCCGAATCGTCGCTCGTCTTCATCCCAAGCCGCGGCGGCGAGATCCTCCGGCGTGGCCGAGGCGGCCTTGCTCCGCAGCTCCTTGGGGACGCAGGCTTCATACCCTCCCGAACAAAGGAAAGCAGGGTCATTGGGGAGAGTGGAGTTGGCTGTGAGTGACAAATAGGTTCCCAAAATGGAACCCTGGTAAAGGGAAACATGGACTAAAATCTGCGGTCCCCTGGTGGTTCAACTTTGACCCATACCCAGTTAAACACCTCTGGGAATTTTCTCACAAGTGAAACCAAACCAGCAAACACTTTCCGTGATGCTGTCCGTGATGCCAATCTCCATGCTTTACCAAGTGGGCACTTTGCAACAAAAGCTGGGGTATCACAATCAAAAGCGTGGCTGTGGGAAATCTGTGATGCCAAAGCGGGCCACCCACCCCTGTGACTATGCCCGGTTGAGGTTTTGTTTTCCTTGCCCCGGCTTTTTACTAGCCCTGGCTCAGCATAAGGCCTCCCTCATGTGGCTGTAAAGAGGTTGGCTGGAGCTCTCAGGCGGTATTCTCTTGGGGCCTGGTTGGCCAGGTGGGGGTCGGGTTGGTTGGCGAACCAACCAACCAACCAACCAACCAGCCAGCCAGCCAGCCAGCCAGCCAGCCAGCCAGCACCCAACCAGTCCCTGGCCGGGGCTAAGCCCCGAGTTGGGGCTAGTGCAAAAAAAACAACGGCTTTACTATGCCCTTGGTGTCAAAATGCGCTTCCCCTGTTGATGTCCACTCAACCCCCCCCCCCCCTTGGCAACATGGTACCCTCAACAAAACATCCGCACCCGAAGGGTGCCAATTTCCCCCAGGGAAAGCGACTGGAGTCGCTCGAATTTTCAGGATGTCACTTCACCGAAGGGGACGTCTACCGACCAACCTTCACTCACACTGGTTTTGATTGCATATTGCGGCTGAAATGAACATTTAACTTGTGGAGTCATCCAACAGCGCGTCGATTTTTTGTGGGCATGCCTGCGCAAATCATAGATGCATTCTCTTCACTTTAGGGTGGATCTGAGGAGGTCCTGCAACCATTTGATTCTTGCTGATTGTTGTCAGACCCCTCACCTCCCAGCCCGATCTTCTCCCCCTCATGGGCATACCCCAAAATCAGCTCAATCATAAATGGGTTTTATGAGGGTTGCACAAGGCCATCCGTGAAGCAATCGTATGCGAGGCTTGCAGGTGGATGCAAGTAGGATCTTAGAGCATGTGGATGTTGACCAGTGTGCCATGATGTGTCACAACGATATGCTTGAACACGATTGAACATGCTTACCACGCAATTGATCAGTCAAGTCCCGAAGAGCACCAAACATCTGTTGGTTTCTATGTCTCTTTTCAAGGGTACCCTATTTTTGGGTGATGCTAACGGAAATCCAATCGGAGACCACTTTCCTGATTTTCTTTTGGGTGGGGTCCCCCATTTTGAGACAAACATGGTCAAAAGGCCAACTCACTTGCCGGTTGGAATGGCCAACCTGTGTGTGTTTGGCGAACCGCCTGTTTGTTGTAAAGGACTTTCTTAGTAAACGCAGCTATCTCACGGGAAACAGGGTTCCCAACCCTTCTCCTTTCAAACATGTCCCCATCCAAAGGAAACTCACTGAAAGGTGGTGTTTAACCCCTTCAAAAAGGGGGCATATTGGAACCTGTGTCAAAGCAAGCTCTGTTTCTAAGGACCCAACCGCATGTTCCTGGGTACCCATGGTATGGCTCTGGTGAGTGGGTAAACATGGGGAAATATAGGGAACGCTGGCAAATGCACCTCCCCGGCTGGACGGCTGAACCTAAGCTAGGGAATTTCAAAACACACACACGCGCACACACACACACACACACGGAAATTGTTCGGGAAGTTGGCCAAACACCCAAATAACAGAGTTTCGGGAAAAGGGACAGGATGCCAAGACCCCTGCCGTGTTCCTCTGAAGGGCGAGTGAAGTGTGCCATAGATCTCTTCCAGTTGACACACCATGACCCCAGAACCCTGGGCATGTCAGCACCAGACCCCCAAACCCCACACCTGGAAATGCCTTTGCTAAAAAATCGCCCATGCCTGTCTATGCTGCAACCAAGAACCCCGAAAACCCAACAAGAAAGGACGAGGTGTCCACCACAGGCGACCTTTCGGAAGAATAGCTGGGTTTCCCTGGCCAAAATTCAATAAACATCCACTCTAAACCTGTGGAACCCATCTATTTCTTCAACCAAAACCTACAATGTCCATACTAAAGTTACTCACCTTGGTGACTGCCACCCCCCGACCTCGGCCCACCCCCTGTCGCTTTCAGCCGAGGGCGCCCGGACTTGGCGCAGGAAGAGCGGCTCCAGCGCCGCCGCCACCGCGGCGCCCAGCTGCGGCCCGCCCGCCTCCGCCTCCGCCACCAGCTCCGCGGCCTTTTGGCCCAGCTGCGGCACCGGGCGCTCCTCAACGCCGCAAGAAAATCCCCCAAGGCACAAAGGCACAAGCCAAGGGGAAGGGGGGAAAAACACGGAAAATACGGGTGATGCAGAGTGTCCGTTTTTTCTTTTTGACATAATGTGTTAATATAGATGACCAATGGGAACTGGCTTAATAGCGGCTGGTGTGGTGTCTAGCCGAACTCCGAAACGCGACAAGGGCACTGGTTTGGGGAGGCTCTTGGGGAACCTGCCAAGGCAAAAAAAAGAGATCTGGTGGTGTGACGTTGCAGTTATTTGTTTTGGTGAGGATTTAGATCACTTGGTTGGTAAATCTGGTTCCCCTTAAACCACCATGTGGAGTGCAATGTTGCTTGTGGTTGGTGTTCCAGGGTTAGCCTACCAGGGTACCAGGGGAAACATGCGGTAAACACCCAAAAAGGAGTCCCAAGATCACCAAAATCCGAATCGACGGGTTGGGAGGGCCTCAAGAAACCAGTACCAGGGTGAGGCATGGTAAAGACTTGGCAAGCCTATGGTGAGAACCCTGTTTTGGGTTCCCCGAACAGTGGCTGGTGTGGTTTTGGCGATGTATTGTGCTTAGCATCGGGCATGTTGCGTCACAAAAGCGATGCTACATGTTGGTGACGGTCTAGTGATGGCAAACGGGGGGACCCTCTTAAACCACCCTTCGAGGTGCAATGTTGCGGGAGAATAGGGTATTTAAGCGTTGGCTATTGGTGCTCTGTGGCGGTTAGATGTGGTTGGCATTGAACTTGGATGCCTGTCTGGCAAGGCTTGGAGATGCAGTTGTTTAAGACTTGGTTGCTCGGTTGGTCCTGTGAAACTCTTGGGTGGGTCATTCTGTGACTGGAGCCACCTTCTTGCAAAAAGCAGCGTCCACATTCGTGCCACCGTGTGGGAAAGGAAAAGGCCAAAGATCTAATGGTGCAATCCCCTCAGCATGAAATCCAACAGTGGCCCAATAGCACCATATTCGAGGGAATCCACCTTCGCATTCACGTTGCCACTCAGCTCCTGACCCATAGAAGGTTTCTGAGAGTTCCGCTGTCCCTGAACGGAGGGGAGGGGGGAGTTTTGAGGGTGAGGACCAGCAAAACACCGACCTGCCGATCCGAGTCGATTCGGATACCTCGTCCGCAGGTCCTGCGCCTGGGCTTGCAAGGCTCGCACCTTCGCCATGACGCTCTTCGAGATGGAGACCACGCTCCCGCCCTCGCCTGTGCAGTAACAGGAATTGTGGGGAGGGATAACACCAGCTTCCCAAAGCCTAGTGCTCCCTAAGAAACCCCAGGAAACCCCAAGAAACCCTACAGGTTCCCCAATCCTCGTTGACCACTCACCTCCCTTACCGCTCCCAAAAACCCCCCCCCCCCGCCCGCCTTCGCCGCCCAAGCCACCGGCCGCCGCTGTGCTGGCGGGCCGCAGCGGCAACGCCACCAGCGCCGCTGCCAGCAGCAGCAGCAGCCGGGGCCTTGGGTCCGTTTTGTAGAAGCCCAGGACAGTCGTGTGGCTGGGGGTCAAAAGTAGGGTAACCCCAAAATGAAACCCTGGCAAATGGAACTAAGGACTAAAACCTGCGGTTTTGTGTGGTTTCACTTTGACCCATACCCATGTGGTTATCAACCGTCAGAAGTGGAAAGAGGGAACAACTGGGTCCAGTCAAGCGACATCCTCAAAACTGCCCTACAAGTGGCCAAGAGATAACTTGAGAAGCAGTCTCCTGCGCTTGCCCGTTTGACCCGGACAATGTCGTGCGCTCGGCGAATTGTTGTTGGTAGTTGATTTTGGGGAGATGCATCCCAAGAACCAAAAAAGGAGGTGGCATCCTTCTCTTCAGAAAACGGGAAGATGGAACAAACTGTAAAGACAATGATCGGTAACGAGAACGGAAAAGGAATTAACCCATAGACAAACACATTGCCAATTCTCCGAACTGATTTGGGGACCCTCTGCTCCAACTATCCTTCCTTCTTCAAAAGGTGTGTGTGTGTGTGGCAATTGCTCCCTGCACAAACATTGCGTATGTTTGCTTTTTTGGTGGGGAACCACACATCTTCCTTGAAGATCCGAGGCAAGAGCAGCCAAGACTCCCAAAAGTCATGTGTTGCCTAGACTGTATCCGTCTCATTGTTGTCAACCTTAAAATCTGTATGATGTTGACCCCCTCCAAAAGTGAGGATTCCAACCCCCAAACTTTTCTCAACCGAGGTTGATGCATATGGGGTCAACGCCTCACCCCAAGTTTGAGGCATGCCCAGGCGCCAGCGAGCCCTCGACGTTGGGGCCATTGAAAGCTCTCGAGCCAAAACTCCAATCCGATGCGCCAGGTTGGGATCCGTCTCGGGGCGGAGGGGGGGGGGGCTTCGGAGACGGCCAGGCGGGTGTGTTTTGGTTGGTTCCCGGAAGCCAGGAAGCCGAAGCCCATTTTGCGGGTGCCCCCGTTTTGACATCCACATGCAAAACACATATGCCCAGGTGGTATCTCCAACAGCTGCCTTTGCACCGCCCAGAGCCGCGGAGCCGGACCACGCGGCAAAATGCTTTTCAGCTGGTGGACATTTATGTCCACCAGTTGGGGGAGGGGTCCCTAACAAGCTACACGTCAATGTGGCGTCTATGTTGCAACCACAGGGTATTGGCTGTTAAGAATGTGCTGCAAAATAGGCACTAAGCATCCATGGCACCCCCTCCTGGTTGATCCTGTAGCCTTCATATATAGAGAACTGCAAAATGCAATAATGTCAGAAGAATTCCCGCTTGGCCCAACCCCATACACCAACAAGTAACCTTACACTCACATGATTCTGTTTCCCAAATATAACATGGTCGGCCCTCAAAATACAAACATCCATTTCGGACACCCGACTTAACCCAATTCGCAGCTGACTGTCCTCCTGACTCTCTCGGTCGATTCGCATGTCCGACCCCTTGGCTCCTGCAGGTCCCGTCGGTGGTGCCAAGCTCCTTCACCGGAGTCTTGGACAAAGGCCCCCGGAAGAGCACCGCCTGCCGGATGGAACCGCAACCACGCGGTTTTGCGTCGGAGGCGGGGAGGGGTTCCTTGGTGTAACCTGAGCGGCCACCGCCAAAAAGGGGTGGCTGTCCTTGTGGGTTCCTTTGGGCGGGTGAAGGCACACCCGCCTGACAAAGCGGCTGTCCTTTTGGTGTCCCTTTGAAACCACATAAAATCGGGTACGCTTAAAGAAAAAAGAACACACGCACATCTTGACCCAAGCTTTGGAGTACGCCAAAAAGTTTCAGATTCTGGGCCATATTTAGTCTACCCTAACAAAGCTAAGTTGAAAGGAAATCCATTCCAACAAATTCCAAAGGGGATCTATTGAAAAAACACCTCAAACCAACTTGCTGAGGAGTGCTCACCAAAACGGTGCCAGCAAAAAGTGCTCATTCCCATCCTAGAGTTCCTTAGCCCTGATGAGGTGCAGGGAAACCAAAACCAAGCCCGTGTTAAATCGGTTCATTGCCCATGTTCAGAAAAAACACACAGAATTTGTTGCCAGTCATAATAAGCTCTATTTAAGACCAACAGACTTCGGCAACTGGCCTGGACAAAAAAAAACGGAGCCTCTTGAGACCTTCATATGTTGGGAAGCCCAAAGGAGCTGGAAAAAGGAGCAGATCACCTTTGCGGACCTTGACTGAGCATGGACCGTTTCCCTAGGGGGTTCTTAGATTCCTAACGCCTTGGAGGCACATCCCCACTCTTGAATGGGTTCCAAGAAAAGCCAAGCGACATAGGAAAGGGGTCCATTGCCAATGTACCGGAAACACCCAATCTTTGTCAGTCAATGTCCATTTAAACAAACAGGAGCGAGACACGACTCACACACACGACACCACCCAATGCCTCTGCCAACTTCTCCACGTCTCGTCTCAGGGCCTACACTCAGGAGGCGCACTGGGGCTCAAATGGAAAGACACGCCACCAGTAGTTGGTAAGATCTGGGTACACGGGTAAGTGAAGGGGACGCTAAAACGAAATGGCAGCATTGGGACATCACTTTCGCCGAATGCACCAACTGAAAAATAAGGGGGAAGCCGTGTGAAAGGAGCTGGATGGGAAATGTGTCGCAAACCAACAGCTGGTCAGTCTGATCGCGCACAGTTCCCCAAGTAAAATAGAATACGGTCCATCTCTTCCCTCTGGGTCAAGAAACCTTAGAACTCAACACCGATCGAGCCAGAGCATTCTAATGATGGCCAACAGAAGTCGTCGCTGCTCAATTAGGTGCTGAAGGGGGGTCAACCTCTCGTTCGACCTCTGGATCTCGTATGCTAGCACCGAGCATCAGAACTCACACACGTTTCGTGTTCCGTTTAGGTCACGCATGTGCGGTTCAAAAGGAGGCAAACCACGCGAACTGACCGGGCTTCAGATTGAAAACAACCTGGAGTCTCCATGACCGTTCAAAGGGTCATTCCCAAATGAAGGGTCACGGCCCCATTTGTAAGGGTCATGGAGACTCCAGGAAGTTCCATGCTAATCCTGCCACTTGAGTCTGTGACTCTCCAAGCCGAGTCGAGCCTCGTCGCCGATGTCGGCCAGCGCCACCACGTGCAGAAGTTGCCTCAAGGATGCAGCGCGCTGTCCCGAGATCTTGTCACCCTGTCAGCCGCAGGCTGATTCGAGAGTCCCGTAGAGCACGGACCCCAAGATGGGGTCCGTTTTCAGAGTCCATCGGGTTTCTCTCGAACTACCATCCAAACAGGGCCGCCTTCCAATCGAGCGAGACGATGAACAAAAAAGACCTCCAGTGGCCTTGGGAAAAAACGGCACGATTTGTCGGCACCGAGGTCTGGGTCGAAGATGCACTTGCAGCGCTTGCCCCCATCCCACGCAGGGAGGCTAAGGAACCTGACCCTCTAACTCCAAGCGAGCGACCAACATGTTCACAAGGGTTTGGGGGTACAAACCAAGTTCATGGTGCTTCCTAAGTTGTAATGTTGTCTTCTACCTAGTTGCTCTGCCTTACTGTAACCCCATGATACGCTATGAAACTAGGTAGGAACCAAAGCCACAATTGCCCACTGGGATTTGGGAACACGCTGCTGAACATGTTCGGCAAAACGCGAGGCCCTTCAAACGCGGCCAATGTCTTGGTGTTGCTACATAACCGGGTATCTGTTTTCAAGTAAGTGGCTAGTAACTGGTGCTATGATATTACAACCCGCTAAGTGTTAAATGGATCCAAGAGCAGTAAGTGAGCTATAACCCCTAGATGACTAAAGCAATCAGGTTGCCTCAAAAACAGCCGACCTCACCTATTCCTTGTGTTGCACAAAGCTTTCAAACCCTTGTTC
This sequence comes from Effrenium voratum, assembly GCA_963377175.1. Taxonomy (NCBI): domain Eukaryota; class Dinophyceae; order Suessiales; family Symbiodiniaceae; genus Effrenium; species Effrenium voratum. The sequence goes on along the minus strand of CAUJNA010002446.1, from coordinate 1,376,170 downwards.
AACGTTAAACCACCTACTCATTTGGGTGTGAATTTTTTAGGAGACACCGACACCCCCCCCCCCAAATTGGTGGTTCTTCTTTTGGTGTTAGTGTAAAAAAGGAGCACCTTCAACCAAAACCCACCCACTTGTTCATTTAACAAACTCCACCCAACAAACCCGACGCTTGAACTGAGTGCCAGACCGCAACAAATAGTCCTGAAAACGAGGAACAAACGGCAGTCCGCATGACTGGTTTGACCTACACGTGTGTCTTCAAAAAGCCAAACCCCCCATGCACGGACAGAGAGACAAGCTATATTCTTGAATTCTCAATGGGCTAGCAATAGGGCGGGCCTTTTTTCGGGATTTGGACCCTCAAAATGGTGGCGGTGGTGGTGGTGGCGGCAGCGGTGGTGGTGGTGGCGGTGTCTTTGATGTTTCCCTTCTTATATAACAAAGCCCAAGAAGGGTACTCTCAACAAAAGATTTGACACACCCACCTGTTGAGCTGGTTTGGGGGAGCGTCATTCGCAGGGCCTCTCCGAAGACCCGATCTGAAGAACATCGCTCGCTCAAGGACCTGCAAATGTCCTCACGCCCCTCGGTGCCGTGGTCAAATAAAGTTGTACGAGTACTTGAGGCTAATTGGGGCGGTGTTCGCAGAGGATAGGGATTTTGCACCACCATATGTTTTGGACAACCATGGTAAGGGTTCCTACCACAGCAACCATGTAAGCAGATTTGACCATGGCACAGATTAACATGGAACTCCAACAACCCTGCTTGGGTTTCCTCTTAGCTTGCAAAGTCGTGGTGGGAAAGCATTCGTTGTTCACACAACTGAAACTGAAAAGGTTCAAGGTTGATTCAAAGACCTATCAACAGCTGCTATGAGTTCTATCCTCACTGACTGGAACTTTGCAGTGTTTGACTTGATGGATGTATTGACTAATCAGTAAGAGCTTCTCGAAAAGGGCACAATGGATTGTTCATGTCACTTTGGGTGGCAAGTAGGTGTGAGCATGCGATGTGTTTGAGGGGATGCAACTGCCAGAAACGTCAAATTGGGCAAGCTACTCCTCTCAATGAAAGAAATTTCTGAGAACAATTAGCATTTCAAACACACGTCTCACATATGGAATCCCAAGTAAGAAATCCTCTTCCTGGGTGCAATCGGACGCACACCAAATCCATTGGCCCGGAGGTCCATGAAACTGAACTCGCCGCTCCACATCTGAACCCAGTCCTGCCAGGCGCTCTTCCCGGACTCGCACGCCTTTCGACTTGCAAGCCGGCCGAGGGCACCGGGCCCCCAAGCTGTGCCAGGCAAATGTGACAAGATGCAAATTGGAAACGCGTGCGGCATGTCCTGATGCTTGGAACAAAAGGCAACATGATAAAAAGGTTAGCTAAGTCTGGCAATGTCAAGTGGTCTGACATTGATGCGGCTGATCCAGTACAATATCAACCTTCCTTCTGCCAGCCGGCACCTGTTCTTGCAATAAACCTGATTTCTGAGTGGTGTGCGACCAATGTTGTTTCCTCTGCAATAGATAAGGATGAATCTCGACTGCCGCTCACCTTTCCAGCTACACCACTAGTAAAGCCCAAACAATCCATACTGCCAACACTGCGGCCATTTGGAGAACAAAGGGGATGTAGCAATTCATACATGGGCATGTCTCAAAAACGAGGAACCCCTTATCAAAATAGGGTTTCCCTCTTAAGCCCACCGAAAGCCGAAACCAACCTTGGCCAGAATGCCTTTGGAGCCCTAAACCCTCCCAGGACCACCTGAAGTCCGCCGTCGGGGAAACACTTTTGCAAAACCAAAGAGAAGCCCGAAAAGAACCTAAGAGTACCCCAGCCCAGGTTGGAGCTTCCCCAGATTCATGGTGTATGGTGAACTCCTGTTGTCTAAGTCACGTTGAAGGGAATTCCCTTTATCGCCAAGCGTGGGCCTAAAGCCAGGGTGGGGCCACCCCAGGTTTAAACATGTCACTCTACCACTTTTCAATTGACCACAGCCCCATTGCCCACCACTTTGGAGGTCCCTTCCCTTGGTGTGGTTTGAGACCCTCAGGTTGGCTCAAAGGCAAAGCTCCAAATCTCTCCGACACAAGCCCATGTCGGCCCGCGCGCTCGCCGGCGCCTCCAAAGCGGCCTGTGTTCTCTTGATCAGCACAGCCACGTCTAGCACCTGCGCAGGCACAGCCGACAGCCTCTCTTCTCTCTTCCCGAGCCGATTGGCCGAAACAGTGTAGATTCGCAGAAAGAACAAAGTCCAGCAACCCAGGGAGTGAGAACCAGGCCCAAGTCAGTGTCCACAACCTTTACATACGAATTGTACGTGGTGGGCTTTTGGATGAGTTTTATATGGAAAGAACACTGGGCCACACTTAGACCATCTGCGAAAAGTTAACTTGTTCATGATTGGAAGGACAAACATATGAAGGAAACCCAAACGGGGAGAAAACATCTGGCAACGATTGCACCCTTTGCGGAAGCTGGTTGCCCATAATCACGTGATAATCAGCATAGACTAGGGGTTCATAGCAGGGATTCACAAGTGTGCTTCTGCACATTTAGCCCTACATGTTATAATACATATATATATATATATATTATACATATACAATGTATAGAAGTAGAGAGAGATGGTATATCTGGATAGTGGCTGCCCTCTGGCTATCCGCCAACACAACCTCCCAAAGGGGCGTTCCTGTTTCAGACCTCCGAACGCTGCAGGGAGTTCATACAAATACAGCAAAACACAACCGTCCGAACATACTTACACATGCACGACCCAAACATGGGACAGAAAGTGGCCACCATATATGTTCGAAGATGCCAAGAGAAGAACCTCCCCCCCAACCGCTCCAAACAAATATTGCAAAAAATGGCACACTGGATGTAGGACCATCGGAGCAAGGTTGAGCCAAGTTGTTTGAAAATGATTGAACCACCAAACTGTTCAAACACCATCCTTTTGGTTGCCCTTAAAACGGGACCAGAGGTTGGCCGTTGGTCCAACAAATCGTGCCACACCGCGAATGCCCACTGGTACTCCTGACCACACCGGATCTTTACACCAAGCCCCCCCCCAAAAAAAACAACATATTACGTGGACGGAAAGTGTGTCAGGCTTGTTCCCGTGCAAATTGCTGGTAACAAAGGTTGCCAATCATCTTCCAGATTGGTTCATCTTGAAGAAACCCGAGGGAACAAACCTGACTGGAGCAAATCCACTAAACGCACCATGGATAAAACCCTGCAAACATTGGGGATCAACCTCTTGATGCCAGCCCCGGATTGATAAACCCATCCTATAGAAAAAGTGATAGATTCCAGCCCCTCAACCCAGGGACACCCCTATCAATAAACTAATAAACTGGGGTTGAACAAATCTAGGGATAACATTCCCTGTCGCATTGCTTTGGTGGCTTCGGGGCCTCCTCGCGCGCGGACTCCTCCATGGCAGCCAGCGCCATGCGCGCAAAGAGCACGGGCCTCGTGTTGCGATTCCCATTTTGCAGTCAACCCGCAAAATGGAGTCGACCCAAAAGCTTGTTTTTTTTTTGTGTGAAGCAGTGTGGGTTTCCAAAGGTTCCCATCGTCAAATCGGTGTTTAAAGGAGATTCTAAGAGAAAGCCAACCATTTTGGGTTGGATTGGCTTAAACTTGGCCCAACTCTGCGGTACAGTGCCAGAGATGAGGTTTTCAGGTTCTGCTTCTTATGTGGTCTAAGATATGCACCCCACCAAGTGGACTTGCATTCACTGGCGGGGCGGTTGGTTTAAAACGGGGCCCTGAAACGGTATCGATCCAATTTTCTTGCGCTCAGAAGCCGGCCCTGGGCCCGCTGGGAGCGTCTTCGCGTCTTTGGCCTGGCCAGGAAGGCCGGCCCCGTGGCTTAGGAGAACCTACGAATGATTTAAGAGGGGCACACACTTGTAGTGCCAACCCACTTTTGTTACAATAGGTATATAATACACCCCTTTTTTGCGACACTGCACCCCTCCGCTTGCTCAAGTCCCCTGGACAAAAGGGAAAATCACAAATATTGTCAAACAAATGGAAGGTCATGTGACATTTGGACCAGTAGGATCATTCAAGGGAAGCATGGCCATGGTCCCAGCTGTTTTTGTTCAAGGTAACCCTCCAAAAAAGAGCTGCAAAGGGAATCGCCCCACTGGAGCTCTGGGTTTTGATGTGCCTTGCCGCCGAGCCAGCACTGCACCACGCGGAGGCCTCTCCAGCGAGCATGGGATACCCTCCAACTAAAGAAAAATCGATTTTCTGATTCTGCGTCACATCATAGCCAACCAACATGTCAAGCAGTTTTGAAGATTCTGGAAACATGGAAGTCAAGCATCATGTTCATCGAGTTGCAAAGGCTGGGGTACCCACCGGCAAACATTGCCTTTCTACAAAAGGAGGTTGTTGGAGGGTAGTACTGAGCCCTTTGCCAAAAGGACAGTCGTGTTCCAAAAGCGGTCTGTGCACTCATATTGGGATTTCCTGAGGTAGATGTTGCGAGGGTAGGTAGATTTGGTATGCTCGCTAAATGACATCTATGGGGACCCCGGATTAACAATACTTTGGTTGTTTTTGATCAGTGGCCCTTTAGTCGGGGTTCATCACAAGGGAACACCCTCCTATAACTAGAACGGGTTTATTCATGCCGGGTCAGTATTAGTAGAGTTGGTAAATGAAGCTGGGAGAGACAAGACTTGGCACATCGAATTGGTAGATAGACTCGATAAATGATGTTGGTAGGAAGAGAGATGGTAGATACTTTGCTGGTTCAATTGATCAGCGCCCGAAACTCCAAACTCACAACCACGTTGTTTACAGTCGCCGCTAGCCCCACTGAACGGAAGCTTTCCAAGGGCCGGGTCCTCGCTCCCCGTCCCCTTTAAACACCCCCTCACCAAAGAGAAGCATCGATCTTGGCCCAACAAAAAGATCTAGAAAGGACCATTGCCAAATTTAGCCTCCAAATTTAGACCCCCCTTCGACCTGCACCTGCATTAGCTGTTACAGCCACAAGCGGGGCAACGGGAGTTGTCCAGTCCCCCTACATGGGCATGGGTATCACCTTCTTGCCACTATCCACCTAGGGAAAGCCGACGAGGCTGCTGGCTGCTGGATCAGAGGTTCCAAAGCCAGGTGTTGGCATCCCGGCGTGGTAAGACTTGATTCCAGTGGCCATAGAAGTCTCCGCACAGGCCCCACCCTACCTTTCAGGATCACAGCCGAAAGAGGGGGAAAAGTAAACGATTGTCAATGAAAACCCGGTTGAACAAAAATAACACAGCACCCGCAACAAAAACAACACAAACACCTCAACGAAACAAACCGCTGCCTCACCTTTAACCCGCCCAAACTAAGCCCCGTGAAACAACTAACACCACACTTGTTCGTTCATCTCTTGCCACAAGTGAAGCTTCTTGTGGGAGTCATAAATATCTCTAAAACCCGTTCTAGACTTTTGGAACCTATCTGGGAACCGCAACGTCAACCTTTTCCGGCCCTTCTTCGATGCTCCCAAAGGGCTGGGCCAACCTCTTTCAACATGTCTTACAGAAACCTCAACCCGTTGGCTTCGCACTCGGCTTTTGTGGTCCAAAAAATAAAAAGAACAAGAGGACGATTGGTCCGAAAGCATTTTTCCCCAGGTGCTCATCCAGCCGCGGAGACACCTTTTTACATTGCTGCGGCGAGCGTGTCTGCGCGCGGCGATGCTCAATGTGTATGGTCACATGAGAGCTCCATCTCATCATCCTAGTTTCCTCTCGAACTGCGCCGCGCGATTTCTCACGAAAGTGGTCTGCGCAAGCTGCATTGTTCCAGGCTGCTGCGCGCAAGATGCTCTTTGCAAGCTGCTGCACGCAAGTGCTCTGTGCAAGTTGCTCTGCGCAAGTGCTCTGAGCAAGTTTCTCTGCGCAAGTGCTCTGCGCCACGTGCAAGCGTGCGCTCTGTGCAAGTTGCTCTGCGCAAGTGCTCTGAGCAAGTGCGCAAGTGCTCTGCGCCAGTTGCTCCGTGCAAGCGCTTTGCGCAGTGCTCTGCGCAAGTTGGTCTGTGCAGTTGCTCCAGTTGCTGCAAGCGCTTTGCGCATGTGCTCTGTGCAAGTTGCTCTGCGGCTCTCAGTTGCTCCGCGCAAGCGCTTTGCGCATGTGCTCTGTGCAAGTTGCTCTGCGCAAGTGCTTTGTGCAACTGCTCTGTGCAATTCGCAGAGCGCAAGTTGCTCTGCGCAAGTGACTCTGCGCAAGTTGCTCTGCGCAAGTGCTGCCGGAGCTGTGGGAATGTACTTCGCGTACTATTTTTGTACTTAAAAGTTGCGATTTTCCAGCCGGAGCTGCGGGAGCACGCTCCGCATACTACGTCTGTACTTAAAAGTTGCGATTTTTCAACCGGAGCTGCGGGAGCACGCTCCGCATACTACGTCTGTACTTAAAAGTTGCGATTTTCCAGCCGGGGCTGCAGGAGCACGCTCCGCGAACTACGTTTGTATAAAAGCTGCGATTTTCAAGCCGGAGCTGCCGCGGACCAGGGGGGAATCGAACCCGCGACCGCGGGATTGCGAAAGCAGGCGCGCGAGCCACGAGACAACTTTAAAAGGCCATTTCGCGAGCAACAAATTCGCACGGCGCCACAGCGAGAGCGCTTCGACACGCACGATCCCCGCAGAGCGTCGCGCGCGGCTTGCAGAAATTTTAAAAAGTCCTCAGTTTTTGCGCGAATCTCCGCAGAGGGTCGCGCGCGCATGTTAAAAATCGTAAAAAGTCCTCAGTTTTTAAACCTCGACCACGCGAATCTCCGCAGAGGGTCGCGCGCGGCTTGCAGAAATCGTAAAAAATCCTCAGTTTTGGAACCTCGACCACGCGAATCTCCGCAGAGGGTCGCGCGCGCACCGCAGAAATCGTAAAAGTCCTCAGTTTTTTTAACATCGACCACGCGGATCTCCGCAGAGGGTCGCAATCCCGAGCGATGATCAAACTCCCGCCCCGGCGCCTTAGAAACTTAAACTAACTTACATAGCTGCTTACGCCGAAGCTCTAGGCAAGCTCTACCTAACCTTGGCTCTGTGCCACTTGGCTCTGTGCCACTTGGCTCTGTGCCACTTGGCTCTGTGCCACTTGGCTCTGTGCCACTTGGCTCTGTGCCACTTGGCTCTGCGCCACTTGGCTCTGTGCCACTTGGCTCTGTGCCACTTGGCTCTGTTGGCTCTGTGCCACTTGGCTCTGTGCCACTTGGCTCTGTGCCACTTGGCTCTGTGCCACTTGGCTCTGTGCCACTTGGCTCTGTGTGTGTTGGCTCTGTGCCACTTGGCTCTGTGTAACTTGGCTCTGTGCCACTTGGCTCTGTGCCACTTGGCTCTGTGAAACTTGACTTGGCTCTGTGAAGCTTGACTTGGCTCTGTGTAACTTGACTTGGCTCTGTGAAACTTGACTTGGCTCTGTGTAACTTGGCTCTGTGCCACTTGGCTCTGTGTAACTTGGCTCTATGTAACTTGGCTCTATGTAACTTGGCTCTATGTAACTTGGCTCTATGTAACTTGGCTCTATGTAACTTGGCTCTATGTAACTTGGCTCTATGTAACTTGGCTCTATGTTGGCTCTATGTAACTTGGCTCTATGTAACTTGGCTCTATGTAACTTGGCTCTATGTAACTTGGCTCTATGTAACTTGGCTCTATGTAACTTGGCTCTATGTAACTTGGCTCTATGTAACTTGGCTCTATGTAACTTGGCTCTATGTAACTTGGCTCTATGTAACTTGGCTCTGTGCAACTTGGCTCTGTGCCACTTGGCTCTGTGTAACTTGTCCAAGAGCTCCGCACGGAAGAACCCTTCGCGATGCTTTCGGGAATAAATCGCCCCTGCTCTGCGATCCAACCAAAGGCCTGCCTGTCAAACCTCATATCTCGGCCCAGGTAGGGGCACCCCCTCCTTGACGGCTTGGATGGGCGGTTTGGCGGCGCTTCGGGGGTAGCTTTCCCATGTAGCCTCTACAAGAACCAGGGCTTCAAATCCAAAGCCTTGAATTGGGGGCCGGGTGCGCGCAAAACACGCAAATTGTTTTGGGGGTCCCGGTGGGCCCACGCCTTCCTCTGGGAAACGGCTCCCCAGAGCTGCCGCTGCAGCCTCGCCCAGTGCCTGTGGCCCATGGGCGCGTCTGCTTTTGCGGGAACGCTTGTTGGGGTGGTTGAAAAGGGAAACGACGAGGAGAACTCATGGCTTTGTTGGGCGAAGTTGCTTCGCGAAAGGGGCTGCAACGGGAAACAATACCCCTAACAATGCTTGTGGGAACCACTGAAAATGCAACGACTTTGAGGGACCCGTCTAGGGGTTGTTTCTGGTGAGTTTCCTGTTGGCTTCCTTCCAGAAAGCGGGGCCAGGCGTCTGAACCAAAGTATGTCACGTTCAGAAGAGATAATTTATCCCCTTACATTTAACCCCTCAAAAGGGGAACTGTTTGTTGGTTGAAAGAGGAGCTAAAGAAGATCCACAAGGGGCAAAAGGGGCTCAAAAGGTCAGATGAGTCTGGTGAGTCACGGTGCGAGAGAATCTAGCAGATAACAGCAGCCGAGGCGGGGACGCTGACGCGCGCCTGCTCAAATAACGCCTGCTCAAATAACCCCTACTGATGATGCTAACATTGGCAGTGTTTGTTTGGCAGTGGACCCTACTTCCGCTGTCCCCAAACCACAAAACCAAGGAAAAACGAAATGAATAGCCGTGAAACTATGTCATGTAGCAGGATGTCTCGTGAGAAGGGTACATCTCCTTGCAACAAAAGTCTGAGGAACATCGAGTTTGCGGTATTGTCTCAGAGGCATTGCTGGTGGCGGTTGCTCGTTTTCGCATGTCATGTCAATTGAGGGCCTTTCTGTGAATGCCTCCATGTGGGTCGGTCATTTGCAGAAGGAAGATCGAGGTTGAGAGGAATCAATAGCTTGTCGATTTCTCCTGCCCCAAACAAAATGGCCCCAAGCCACAAAAAGGCAGAGAAGATGTGGGACCCCCACTCCGCCCCACCCCTCGAAAGAAGCCCCCAGCCGGCCTCGTCGCCCATGAGATCGCAGCGGTCGAGCAGCGACAAGACGCCGCCCAGGTGCTGAAGCCGTGAGTTGCGGCTCGTGGCTCGATCCCCAAAAGTTGTGAGTTACAATCAACGTCTGGTATTCAAATGCTTGGTGGGTCAGAAGAAACGCTTGGTGAGCTGGAAGAAATGCTTGGTGGGTTGTAAGAAATGGCTGGAATGTGGTTCTGGGGTACTGTAGAACCACATTTCATCATGCTCCCAGGCATGAACTGTCAGAGGTTATTTAGCCCCTTTGTATTATTCAAATGGTTAGTGCTGCTAAAAATGGTTTGTGTTGTTGTCCTACATTCCATTTCATGACCAAACCTGGTCTTACTTTTAAAATGGTCTACCCACAATCGCGCTTTCCCAGGTTGTGATTGAGTCAGGCGGTTTCAGGGACAACCCTGGAAGCCTAGAGAGCATCGCGAACGAGCCGCGAGTCCCTGCAGCAAAACACAAAAGAAGAAACACCCAGAAACAACAAAGCCAACCGAGTCTGCCGCTAATTCCCCGGTCAACAACAAACATGGAACAGGAAATCCCTGAAATCTTCCTCCAGGGATTCTCTTTCAGGTGCGATGCACTGGAGTCGATTTTAAGGGGACATCCGCCAAGAACACAATGAAATTGAACGGGGAAGCCCCCACTGAACGTCTGGGTCAACGAATGCCCAAGCCCCGCTTGCTCAAAGGTGCCACTGGCAAAAACCACATTTTGGACCGGGGGGATTAATTGGGGGGAAGCGATTTCCTAGCCCTTTCGTGTTCCCCATCGAGTTTGCTGAAACAAACGTCCAATCACCCTCTCGCCGAAGCCAGGCCTGTCTATAGCTTTTGCTCAGCAACAATGAGCCACATTCAAAATCAATCAGTTGTTGAAGGCTTCTGATTGCTGGTCCTTTGCTCACCTCCTGAGTGGATTGGCCCAAAACAAAAGTCCAAGTTCGTCGTTTCCCAGCAAGATCGTCTTCCCGAAAGCTTTAAAGCTCAGGAACTCCTCAATTGAGCGATTCTATTTAGCCCCTGAACAGGGTTCCCCGTGTTTCCCCGAAAAGAAAAAAATCGCCCCGACCCGGCCAGTCACCTTCCCTGGTTTGATGGTTAAGCGGTGGCTTCCAAATCCCCAAACCACCTGTCCGTTTCGGTGTTTCGCTTTTTTCTGGCCCGCAACCAGCCCTAAAAACAAGCCTCCGTAAAACAACGAAAGACAACACATCTCCCCATAGCCATGTCTTCTGAAAACCACCACCTTTCAGAAAGCTCACTTTGCAGGAATTCAAAGGTGCAAGTAACATGGGCGCCCTAACCGAAATCACCACGTAGAGCTGTCCGATTGATTCCGCCTGGCACCAGGCGTCCACAGCCTGTCCCGCCGCTGAGCGCACAGAGCTCATCCTGAACGGGAGGACCTTTGGACGGGTAGCTAGGTCTGGGGTAGACCTTAAGTCACCCTGCTTACAAGGGGTGGTGGTGGTCATCAACCCTACAAGAGTTGGCAATCCTACTTGCAAGAGGTGGTAACCTTACAAGAGCTGGAAAGGAGCAGTTGTCTGCGGCTGAACTGGGGCTTGGCTGCACCTGGAGTATTGCACAATTCTAGTTGACAGCCCTCTCCAATGGCAACATGAAATTGCTGTCTGTTTTTGGTGCGTACGAGAAGCCCTTCTGCCATTGAAACATAATCCTCCCCCCTCCCCGCATTTGGGCCCTTGCCCCCGCCGCCAAAATAAAGGGAGTATGGCTACACGGTTTTAGCGGAATCGATTTGGAAGCCATTGATTTATTCAACAAGACAGGCTGGGGTTCCAACTATACCCCTTGCGTTTTCAATTTTCACAGGAGGGGCGACTCTACTTATCCTCTTAGCTGTTTGCATGCTTGGTTTTCCTCCATTTCCTCACTGGCAAGAAGTCAACTTGTTTGCAGAGCTGGTGCCTTGAAAGGAGCTCACCTGGGGATAAACAAACTTTCCCCTGACGGTGCCTTACTCCGGGATCCCTGAATTGCAGGCTGTGATTTGTAGAACAAATTCGGATACTCTGCTGAGGTTCAATCCATAATGAGGTATGACTCTTGTAGATGTTGAATTGACATCCGGTTGTCTAATTTGCGGGTCTTGAACTAAGAATGAATTCAGTGACGCAGCAATTGAATATCATTTGCACATGGCGTCACCCCAATCATGTCTGCTTTTCCTCAATGGGGGCGTTCTTCGGGAACCGTGTACCGATATGCATGAGCAGGGGTTTACATGGTGTTCATTGTTTACCTCAGGGGATTGAATTCATAGACCACAAGACATGTTGAACAAGGGTGAATTCGTCTAATGGCCCCCGGGAATAGGCATTTTGCAGCATTGTGGAGAGCCCCCCAGACGGTGCTTCAAAGGGCCCACGTCTGGCCCTCGTCGCCACCCATCGACGTTCTCCGGCTCCGCCTGTCTGAAAGGCCAGCTATGAGCCGCGTCAATGCTGCGGGACCTCGATTCGCCGCATTTTTGTCCACACCCAGAACTGCGAAATGCCGGGTTTTATGTGATTTGCTCCATTTGCCCACCAAGGGAAAGCATGAAAAAACAAAACCCCCCAAAAAAAAACAGAGGAACCAATCCAAGTCCCTGCATGAGAAGGAAATCCCTGGATAAGCCTACTAGGACAAGCCAAGAACAAGCCCCAAACTAGTCCCCCCCTCGTCATGTCTTTTGGAGGATCCATGACTACGAAATGCCAATTGTGCAATGACCCCAGTTCCCCTAAGTTCTGCACTACCCGATACCATGCACATGCTCACCACGTGCAGCTATGCCAGTTTCCAAGAGGCCTTCGCCTCCAAAAGGCAAAGCCAACAAATGTGTATGTGCAAAAATAGAGAAACCCTAAGATGGTGGCTTTCCTTTCAGCACGCCGCAAGCAAGGGCCATAGCTGTGACAGGAGCGGCAAGCAGTCTTGTGCAGAATAGCTGAGCCCTCCCTGACTCGGCCACATCAAATGCCACCCTCGCGGACACTCCGCATCATACCACATAACCATGCCATTGCAACGGAGAAATGCCAGCAAGGAAAGTCCCGTCTTCGCTTCACCACTGTCTGTGACAGAAGCAGAACGATCCTGTCGCGCAAGCAGTCTTGCGCAGGATAGCTCAGCCCTGTCAGGCCATCTGGGCATGATCAAAGGGGCCCTGACTCGGACACATCATGCCATGGCCTCGCAGACACGCCGCATCGTGCAACTTAACCATGCCATTGCAACGGAGAAATGCCAGCAAGGAAAGTCCCGTCTTCGCTTCACCACTGTCTGTGACAGAAGCAGAACGATCCTGTCACGCAAGCAGTCTTGCGCAGGATAGCTGAGTCCTGTCAGGCCATCTGGGCATGATCAAAGGGGCCCTGACTCGGACACATCATGCCATGGCCTCGCAGACACGCCACATCATGCAACTTAACCATGCCATTGCAACGGAGAAATGCCAGCAAGGAAAGTCCAGTCTTCGCTTCACCACTGTCTGTGACAGAAGCAGAACGATCTTGTCACGCAAGCAGTCTTGTGCAGGATAGCTGAGCCCTGTCAGGCCATTTGGGCATGATCAAAGGGGCCCTGACTCGGACACATCATGCCATGGCCTCGCAGACACCCCGCATCATGCAACTTAACCATGCCATTGCAACGGAGAAATGCCAGCAAGGAAAGTCCAGTCTTCGCTTCACCACTGTCTGTGACAGAAGCAGAACGATCCTGTCACGCAAGCAGTCTTGTGCAGAGGCCAGCAGAACGACTCCTGTCACGCAAGCAGTCTTGTGCAGGATAGCTGAGCCCTAACAGGCCATCTGGGCATGATCAAAGGGGCCCTGACTCGGACACATCATGCCATGGCCTCGCAGACACGCCGCATCATGCAACGTAACCATGCCATTGCAACGGAGAAATGCCAGCAAGGAAAGTCCAGTCTTCGCTTCACCACTGTCTGTGACAGAAGCAGAACGATCCTGTCACGCAAGCAGTCTTGTGCAGGATAGCTGAGCCCTGTCAGGCCATCTGGGCATGATCAAAGGGGCCCTGACTCGGACACATCATGCCATGGCCTCGCAGACACGCCGCATCATGCCACTTAACCATGCCATTGCAACGGAGAAATGCCAGCAAGGAAAGTCCAGTCTTCGCTTCACCACTGTCTGTGACAGAAGCAGAACGATCCTGTCACGCAAGCAGTCTTGTGCAGGATAGCTGAGCCCTGTCAGGCCATCTGGGCATGATCAAAGGGGCCCTGACTCGGACACATCATGCCATGGCCTCGCAGACACGCCGCATCATGCAACTTAACCATGCCATTGCAACGGAGAAATGCCAGCAAGGAAAGTCCAGTCTTCGCTTCACCACTGTCTGTGACAGAAGCAGAACGATCCTGTCACGCAAGCGTCTTGTGCAGGATAGCTGAGCCCTGTCGGGCCATCTGGGCATGATCAAAGGGGCCCTGACTCGGACACATCATGCCATGGCCCTCGCAGACACGCCGCATCATGCCACTTAACCATGCCATTGCAACGGAGAAATGCCAGCAAGGAAAGTCCACTCTTCGCTTCACCACTGTCTGTGACAGAAGCAGAACGATCCTGTCACGCAAACAGTCTTGTGCAGGATAGCTGAGCCCTGTCAGGCCATCTGGGCATGATCAAAGGGGCCCTGACTCGGACACATCATGCCATGGCCTCGCAGACACGCCGCATCATGCAACTTAACCATGCCATTGCAACGGAGAAATGCCAGCAAGGAAAGTCCAGTCTTCGCTTCACCACTGTCTGTGACAGAAGCAGAACGATCCTGTCACGCAAGCGTCTTGTGCAGGATAGCTGAGCCCTGTCGGGCCATCTGGGCATGATCAAAGGGGCCCTGACTCGGACACATCATGCCATGGCCCTCGCAGACACGCCGCATCATGCCACTTAACCATGCCATTGCAACGGAGAAATGCCAGCAAGGAAAGTCCACTCTTTGCTTCACCACTGTCTGTGACAGAAGCAGAACGATCCTGTCACGCAAGCAGTCTTGTGCAGGATAGCTGAGCCCTGTCAGGCCATCTGGGCATGATCAAAGGGGCCCTGACTCGGACACATCATGCCATGGCCTCGCAGACACGCATCATGCCACTTAACCATGCCATTGCAACGGAGAAATGCCAGCAAGGAAAGTCCAGTCTTCGCTTCACCACTGTCTGTGACAGAAGCAGAACGATCCTGTCACTCAAGCAGTCTTGTGCAGGATAGCTGAGCCCTGTCAGGCCATCTGGGCATGATCAAAGGGGCCCTGACTCGGACACATCATGCCATGGCCTCGCAGACACGCCGCATCATGCAACTTAACCATGCCATTGCAACGGAGAAATGCCAGCAAGGAAAGTCCAGTCTTCGCTTCACCACTGTCTGTGACAGAAGCAGAACGATCCTGTCACTCAAGCAGTCTTGTGCAGGATAGCTGAGCCCTGTCAGGCCATCTGGGCATGAACAAAGGGGCCCTGACTCGGACACATCATGCCATGGCCCTCGCAGACACGCCGCATCATGCCACCTAACCATGCCATTGCAACGGAGAAATGCCAGCAAGGAAAGTCCAGTCTTCGCTTCACCACTGTCTGTGACAGAAGCAGAACGATTCTGTCACGCAAGCGTCTTGTGCAGGATAGCTGAGCCCTGTCAGGCCATCTGGGCATGATCAAAGGGGCCCTGACTCGGACACATCATGCCATGGCCTCGCAGAGGACATCATGCAACTTAACCATGCCATTGCAACGGAGAAATGCCAGCAAGGAAAGTCCAGTCTTCGCTTCACCACTGTCTGTGACAGGAGCAGAACGATCCTGTCACGCAAGCGTCTTGTGCAGGATAGCTGAGCCCTGTCAGGCCATCTGGGCATGATCAAAGGGGCCCTGACTCGGACACATCATGCCATGGCCCTCGCAGACACGCCGCATCATGCCACTTAACCATGCCATTGCAACGGAGAAATGCCAGCAAGGAACGTCTTCGCTTCACAACTGTCTGTGACAGAAGCAGAACGATCCTGTCACGCAAGCGTCTTGTGCAGGATAGCTGAGCCCTGTCAGGCCATCTGGGAATGATCAAAGGGGCCCTGACTCGGACACATCATGCCATGGCCTCGCAGACACACCGCATCATGCCACTTAACCATGCCATTGCAACGGAGAAATGCCAGCAAGGAAAGTTCAGTCTTCGCTTCACCACTGTCTGTGACAGGAGCAGAACGATCCGACTCGGACACATCATGCCATGGCCCTCGCAGACACGCCGCATCATGCCACGTAACCATGCCATTGCAACGGAGATATGCCGACAAGGAAAGTCCGCTCTTTGCTTCACCACTGTCTGTGACAGGAGCAGAACGATCCTGTCACGCAAGCAGTCTTGTGCAGGATAGCTGAGCCCTGTCAGGCCATCTGGGCATGATCAAAGGGGCCCTGACTCGGACACATCATGCCATGGCCCTCGCAGACACACCACATTCTGCCACTTAACCATGCGATTGCAACGGAGACATGCCAGCAAGGAAAGTCCACTCTCTGCTTCACCACCGTCTGTGACAGAAGCAGAACGATCCTGTCACGCAAGCAGTCTTGTGCAGGATAGCTGAGCCGATCAAAGGGACCCTGACTCGGACAAATCATGCCATGGCCCTCGCAGACACACCCCATTATGCCACGTAACCATGCCATTGCAACGGAGAAATGCCAGCAAGGAAAGTCCACTCTTCGCTTCACCACTGTCTGTGACAAAAGCAGAACGATCCTGTCACACAAGCAGTCTTGTGCAGGATAGCTGAGCCCTGTCAGGCCATCTGGGCATGATCAAAGGGGCCCTGACTCGGACACATCATGCCATGGCCCTCGCAGACACACCGCATCATGCCACTTAACCATGCCATTGCAACGGAGAAATGCCAGCAAGGAAAGTCCACTCTTGCTTCACCACTCGTCTGTGACAGAAGCAGAACGATCCTGTCACGCAAGCAGTCTTGTGCAGGATAGCTGAGCCCTGTCAGGCCATCTGGGCATGATCAAAGGGGCCCTGACTCGGACACATCATGCCATGACCCTCGCAGACACACCACATTATGCCACTTAACCATGCCATTGCAACAGAGAAATGCCAGCAAGGAAAGTCCACTCTTCGCTTCACCACTGTCTGTGACAGAAGCAGAACGATCCTGTTAGCTGAGCCCTGTCAGGCCATCTGGGCATGATCAAAGGGGCCCTGACTCGGACACATCATGCCAAGGCCCTCGCAGACACGCCGCATCATGCCACTTAACCATGCCATTGCAAGCGGAGAAATGCCAGCTGCAAGGAAAGTCCAGCCAAGATCCTGTCACACAACCAGTCTTGTGCAGGATAGCTGAGCCCTGTCAGGCCATCTGGGCATGATCAAAGGGGCCCTGACTCGGACACATCATGCCATGGCCTCGCAGACACGCCGCATCATGCAACTTAACCATGCCATTGCAACGGAGAAATGCCAGCAAGGAAAGTCCAGTCTTTGCTTCACCACTGTCACGGAGCAGAACGATCCTGTCACACAAGCAGTCTTGTGCAGGATAGCTGAGCCCTGTCAGGCCATCTGGGCATGATCAAAGGGGCCCTGACTCGGACACATCATGCCAAGGCCCTCGCAGACACGCCGCATCATGCCACTTAACCATGCCATTGCAAGCGGAGAAATGCCAGCTGCAAGGAAAGTCCAGCCAAGACCCTGTCACACAAGCAGTCTTGTGCAGGATAGCTGAGCCCTGTCAGGCCATCTGGGCATGATCAAAGGGGCCCTGACTCGGACACATCATGCTATTGCCCTCGCATACACGCCGCATCATGCCACTTAACCATGCCATTGCAACGGAGAAATGCCAGCAAGGAAAGTCCACTCTTCGCTTCACCACTGTCTGTGACAAGAGCAGAACGATCCTGTCACGCAAGCAGTCTTGTGCAGGATAGCTGAGCCCTGTCAGGCCATCTGGGCATGATCAAAGGGGCCCTGACTCGGACACATCATGCCATGGCCCTCGCAGACACGCCACATTATGCCACTTAACCATGCCATTGCAACGGAGAAATGCCAGCAAGGAAAGTCCACTCTTTGCTTCACCACTGTCTGTGACAGGAGCAGAACGATCCTGTCACGCAAGCGTCTTGTGCAGGATAGCTGAGCCCTGTCAGGCCATCTGGGCATGATCAAAGGGGCCTTGACTCGGACACATCATGCCATGGCCCTCGCAGACACGCCACATCATACCACTTAACCATGCCATTGCAACGGAGAAATGCCAGCAAGGAGAGTCCACTCTTCGCTTCACCACTGTCTAGCAGAACGATCCTGTCACGCAAGCAGTCTTGTGCAGGATAGCTGAGCCCTGTCAGGCCATCTGGGCATGATCAAAGGGGCCCTGACTCGGACACATCATGCCATGGCCCTCGCAGACACGCCGCATCATGCCACTTAACCATGCCATTGCAACGGAGAAATGCCAGCTGCAAGGAAAGTCCAGCCAAGATCCTGTTAAGCAAGCAGTCTCAGGATAGATGAGACCTGCCAGACCATCTGAGCATGATCAAAGGGGCCCTGACTCGGACACATCATGTCATGGCCTCGCATACACGCCGCATCGTACCACTTAACCATGCCATTGCATGGGAGAACTGCCAGCTGCAAGGAATGTCCAGTCTTCGTTTCTCTCCTTCATTCTGTCTTGTTGTATGCTCTGGGATTCTGAGCTGCCAACCCAGCACGTCCACGGCGGAAGGTTGTTCTGCAAGCCTGCCACTCCACTTGCGCACAAACAGACACATGGACTTGCGCGGCATTGCTTGGGCTTCAGACAGTTTGAAGCAGCATCCTTCTGCCCCATGCCCCACCCTGGGTGCAAGCGCCTGCCTCAGGAAGAGCTGGCTCCGTACACATGCCTGGCCGGGGCAGGCAAGTGGGTTGCCACGGGGGAGTTGTTGGGCCTGTGTTCTGCTGGTAGCAGACCCTCCATTTGGGTCTGTCTTTCTTGCTTAAAGGGAAGCTATATGGAGACCATCCATTTCAGAAGTCCTCAATTTTGAGACAACCCATTGACTCATAGGGAGAAGGAGCCTTCTGATCCAAATTGTTTTGCTTGATCTCTCATATGCATTTCCTCTGAAAAAATAAGCTCAGGTGGTATTCCCAACAGCTAGGCGCTGAAGTTTCAGTTCTTCACTGGCCTGCACCACCCCACCCGAAACCTCCGGAACCTTCCTTGAACCTTACACCTGGCTCTGCGCCAGACCACCCCGGAACCTCGAACCTTGCTCGAACCTGACTCCAGAGCTCCCCCAAGCCACCCCCAAACCTTATCTTGGCTGAGACCCCTTAGCTTTCAGCTTTTGGGGAAAATATGGGCTCGCCTTGTTGGCTGGAGACTTTGCCCAGCGGTCATGGAACAGAAAGAAAGATCATGGGCTTATTGTGGGTTTAAATTCTACTGTGGTCCCGGAGCCTTTGGTGGACATGAAAATGACACGAACTAGCCTGACAAGGAGTACCCCAGCGAGACAACCCCAGGTTTGACATCGTCGAACAAGAGTTCCCAAAAAGGGACTTAGCGCCCCGCAAAGAAAGCAACTTGGGCATCTGGATACAGAAAAGAAGATATGTTTGGATTCACATCTGCTTGGGGAACCTCAGGCCTCAGGCGAAAGGACTTCCCGTTTCGCCTCCACATCGTCGATGCGCCCGATCACGGAGGCTACGGTGCTCGCGGATACCCGCAGGCCCCGTACCGCCTGGCGCTCAGCTCTTCTTTCGCGCGTGGCGTTCGCACGGTGTTTGTTTTGTTGTTTTTGCGGTGCTTTCTCCGCAAGCTGTTTCCATACATCATATATATACATATATATATATATATAAAGATTCCCGCTCACCTCATTCTCGCACTGCAAGACCAAGTTTGTCAAAAAGAATCCACACTCACACTTTGCTGAGGAACTCGTGTCCTCGAGGCACCCTGGCTTCCTTGCCACACCAAGGAAAACCAGGCCCAATGCCTCAGCAGAAAATTAAGGATACATTCCCCTCCCTGCTACACCAGGGAGTAGGACCTCTGCATCCTTAGTGGGTAGCACACCCCACTGTTTAAAAGGCCCTCCTTGGCTTTTTCACTGGCCTTCTCTTGGCGTTGTTGGGCGTTTTTCAGCCGTTGGGTGGTCGGGCGCTCAAGTCGAAACTGCGGTGAAAAACCGGTGGCGTTCATCTTAGCAACCGCGACGTTTAACAAAGATTCCCGCTCACCTCATTTTCGCACAGCAAGACCAAGTTTGTCAAAAAGAATACACTCACACTTTGCTGAGGAACTCGTGTCCTCGAATTCTCCTCCCTGCCACACCACACCACAGTTTAAGAATCACTTCTTAGCCTTCTTGGCTTTTTCACTGGCCTTCTCTTGGGCGTTTTTGAGCCCTTTCCGGCGCCTGTGACCTCATTACGGATGTTTTCGGTTGCCGCTGCCACCGCGGTGAAGCCAGTTGCAGCATCCGCGCGCCGCCGCAGCAGCGCGAGTAGGTCACGCTCCAGCAGCAGGCCGCTGGCGCGGCCTATGCCGGAGATCCCACAGGTGCTTCAACACCTGTGCGGCGTGGTTCATGTAGGCAGGCGGGCTGGCCCTAAAGCCACCAGCAGCCTGGTGAACACTCTGGTCAAGCTTATTGCAAGCACGTTTGGTGGGCTTACTGTGGGTCCAACCGTACGAGGCCTTAGCCAGCACACTAGAACGACAAGCTTCCAGTTTGGCAACTCTAGGAAGGGGCAACAGGGCGATGCGTCGGGCCACCAGGGCGGCATCGTTGAGCCTCTTGGTTTCAAGGGGCCGGGCACCTCTACCCTTGTTCCCCACGTGTCCTCCAAGCACCTCGGCGCAAGTGCAAACCGCTCCAGCCAAGGGATGTCCCTCAAGAGATTCAAGAAGGCCTCGCTTCCTATAGGCATTCGCGGGGACCAGCTGGGCTTTGTCCCAGTTTTCCTTTAAACCATACCTTTGAGAAAAGGCAGACCACCAGTCCGTGGCCTCAATGAGGCTGGAGGCCGAATTGGTCACGAAGCTTCGATCGTCCATCCAAATGAAATGGCTGGTTTGCCGATTGATGGTAGGTGTCCAAAAAGATGGAGCCCAGGAACATCAAACAGTTCATGGCCAAGGGGCTGCATGGGTCGCCTTGGGGAATGCTTTTACTGGTGAGCACCTGATCTCGACCAATGTATTGACTCCAGGACATCCAACGCTTTTGATGGGTCCATTGGAAGGTCAAGAGGGAGCACAAGTTGGGGTGTAACCCAAGGGTTTTCATGCAGTGGCCGGCTATAACCGGGTCAACTCGATCGAAGGCCTGACTCAAATCCAAGGTTCCAAAGTAACCCTTGTGTTTGAGTTGTTCCTGCATCTCAGAAAGGACCTGCTCAGCACCACGGCTGCCCGGGCCACCAAGGATGCATCTCGGCAAGGTGGCTTTGTGCCAGGCTTTCATGGGCTCGGCTTGGTTCCACATGCCATAGAGTCTCCACCAGGTACTGTAAACATTGATGGGTCTCGTGTGTTTGACGTCAAGCTTAAAATCGCAGACTTTGTTGGGCTTGGGGATGTTGGCCTGCCTGCTATGCAGCAGGCAGGTCGGGGTTTGGCCAAGGGTTTCCCACCTACTAGTCAGAAGGTGGAAGAGCTCCATACAGGGCTTTGGAAGGGTCCTGCTGCGCAAGACCGCTGGTCCAGCTGTTCCCTTGAGTTTGGCTCTGGCCGCGAGGAGGTTTTCCAAGGAAGGTCGGTCTCCCCCGAAGTCATGGGCCTCAGCGCTGAGAAGTGCGGCGATCTCCTCTTTTTGTTCGTCCTTAGAAAGGGTACCGGGGTCGCTGGCGTTCCAAACCTCGGTCCAGTGCTTAGCAATGGCTTGCACCGTGTTTGCATAACCCAACATTTCACGGCCATCGGCCACCACAGTTGGGGTTTGAGCAATGCTGAAACCTTTACGGATCCACTGATGTCTGGCCGGGGTGCTATGGCGCATGGTACGTTTCCATTCCTGAATGTGAAAACGTTTCTGTTCGGTTTGAAGCTGCGTGAAGGCCTGGTGGGTCGCGCGCGCTTTGCGCGTGACCTCGGTCAACATGCGTTCGTGGGTGTCAGCTGGTATACCAAGTTTGGCTTACGGAAAAGTGAATAACCAACCACGGCAAACAATGCATCCTCCGGCAAGGGTGGAGCACGGTTGGGTATCTCATTGATTGCCCAAGTTTTCAAAAGTCGCCAGGATCTTACAAATACTCCCTGGACCTGGGTCACGCGGCAAAGATGTCTTGTTGTGGTTTAACAAATTAAAGAATGTTCAGAGCCTTGTCATATCTTTCCCTTGTCTTTCGCTGTATCGTCAGGGTACTCAACTTGCCAAGCTGTTTCCGAACCTTTATCCGTTGCGCCACTGTGCCGCCCTCCAGAACTTTCATCCCTTTAACCATTTCTTACACGTACAATGTCTTGCACGGAGAGACACTTGCTCAGACCCAACAATGCTCCAAGTTGGGAGAGCAAACAAGCGACGACCGGCAGTCGGTTCGGAGCTTTTA
Source organism: Effrenium voratum (assembly GCA_963377175.1). Taxonomy (NCBI): domain Eukaryota; class Dinophyceae; order Suessiales; family Symbiodiniaceae; genus Effrenium; species Effrenium voratum. The sequence goes on along the minus strand of CAUJNA010002446.1, from coordinate 1,354,470 downwards.
AAAAGACACCGCAAGGTATAGTCCAAGGGGAAGCCCATCATGACCTCCCTTTCTTGGCAATTGGGGACGCGCATGTCCCCATGCTTATTGAAACCAGGAATTTGTCCTTGTACTGATGTGGAGAAAAACCGGAAGCGATCTGCAATCCACCGGCTCCGCTCCCAAGTTTCACACGTATGAAAACCAGCAAGACGGACCCCTGGTTCATCACGAGGACGGGACGTAGTAAACGTGGGAAAAGGACCTTCGTCCAAGAAGTCTTTAGCATCCACTGAGGCTTGAAACTGGAGCTCTCCCACCTGGGGGAGACACACCTGACCGCCTCTTCCGCGTCTTTTTCTCCTCCTTCCTCTTAGCGCGCCTCTGTTCCTTGCGGCTCCAACTCCTACTCAACAACGGCTCCTCCTTGACGGCTTTCCTCTCACTTCCTCTCCTTTTCTCACTACTCTCTCTTCCTTCTCCTCTCTCCTCCTTCAACTCACCTTCCTCGGAGAGGAATGGGTGCGGACCCACTCTCAAAGCCCCTCTTTTCTTGGAGCCTTCTGCAAAATCCAGAAGCTCTTACCTTGTCCACCGCGAAGGCCCTGAACAGAGCGGTCCGTTCAGGAGCCCCGCACAAAAGCCTGATCCTCTGAAGGGCCAGGCACAGCCCGCAACGGCACACTTTTTCAGGGGAGTGTGCCCACATGCGCTCAAGCCGAAACTGCGGTGAAAAACCGTTCCTCCTTCTGTCTCCTTGGGGATTTCTGGCATGTCCAGGAGGAGAGTATGACCGGTCCCCTTCCCTAACGGGAGATGCGGACCGTCTGCTTGGACGATTGTTTGACCTGACTTCAAAGAAAAGATCCGGAACCTGTCTGTCCTCCCATCAGGCTATCGCCCCGGTCCTGACGCACACCCTGATCCACAGCTCGTAGGCGTGGGCGCCCTCATCTTAACAACCGGGACATTTAACATTGTTCATCTGAGGATTGACACTTTCTTGATCTGCTTGTGCCCCAACCAGAAAGATTAACAGTTCTTGGCAATTGGTCTGTGTTGAATGAAAGTCGTATAGAATAAGTTCACAAGATATCCATGTCCCTGGGTGTCCTTTTGGAAAACATTGATGGAACCTGCCGGTCACGACAACCAAACTGATTTACCAGCGGAACCCCGTGAACAGATTCATCCACTTTGGATAACGCAGGCAGTCAAACTCTCTATGGTCAGGGAACCCATATGGGTGGCTCGTCTTGCTTAAGGTAACCCCCAGAATGGGGGGTTTCCTTTTGGTTTCCCTTCAACACCGCAGGAAAACAACGCTGCCCTGAAAAAAACGAGGCACCCTCGAGAGAACCAAACTCGAGCCAGCCCGACTTGACCAATCCCTGCCTTACCCGACCCTGCGAGAGGGGCTCCCAAAAACTGTGCTTTTGGGAAGGCGCGAAAACTGTTGGGAGGGTGGCCAAAAGCGCAGGCACGGGTGTGACGCAAATGTCTGCAGGCATAGAAGGGCTTCCAAACTGCGCTCCTGGGAGGGCAGCTTCCAAAAGAAACACGCATTGCGCTTCTTGCCGCTCAGGCATGGGTTTGGTGGCGCAAAGATGCGCAGGCCGTGCGTTTGGGGGAGGAGCAGCCCGACATGCTGGAAGGGCTCACAAAATCTGTGCTTTCAGGGAGCAGTCCGGGAGGAAATGAGTGACGCTTCCATGCCCACGATGCTGGGGATGCGGGGGATGCTGACCCTGCATCACCAGCATCATCCGCATTGAAATCAAGGGTGAAAGAGCTGATCTGATGGCTCTCGTGATGATGGTTGTTGAATTCAAGGTCCTCGCAAACCACAAAATGCGCAAATTGCTGATGTTCCCAACAGCTTTCTCTCGAATTTTCGGTGAGGACTCGGACCCTGAAAACTCCACAACCGAAAGATTTCCGGAAAATCCTCTTCTTGATTTCATTTTCCAACACTTCCATGAAGGCTCTCATCAAAAGACAGCCAAATCCCACTGGTAAAAGGAATATACCTCCAAAAATATATATATATATATATATATGTACCAATTTGGTCGCCAGGCTGGGACAAAACGTTTTCGCGACGGACCCCGTTGATATCCCCTTCATGGTCCCACGTGTTTCTCCAAATTGGGACCCTAAAAATGGCTGGTCGTCCTTGTGGCTTCCCTTTGAACCAACCTGCAGGGGTCCACCATTCTGAGAAGCTCCGAACTGGGGCATTTTGAAGTAAAGCAAAGAATGGATAGTGCATGTGCAGATAGCGGGTCGTGTACTGATCGGTGAGCTTTGATCCGTGCAAAAGTGGCGCAACATGGTGCTTGGTTCCAAATGGCAATAGGCGTTTCTTAGTCAACTAGATGAAAGCAAATGGCACAATTCCATCCATCTTGGTTTAGTCATCCCGTTTACGCGCCCACATAAAGCCATCTACTTTCACCCTGGTGTAAATGCGCATTCCGAGTTGCCATCCGTTCATCCTTTCTAGGCACCAGAACCCACCACAGCAACTGGAGCTTTGTCCCCTCTTGCTTGGGTTTGTCCCAAAAAGGGGGACCCCGAAAAAAATGGCGGTGTTAATTTGGTGTCCCTTTGAGGCCTCCCCAAAAAGGGTCCTTGAACTGTATTCACTTATGAGATCCCAGGACAGGGGGGCTTCCGCTGCGGTGGCCTTTCGCAAAGTGGCTTCCAACCTACACGCATCACTACCCCTGAAAAGACTTACGTGTGTTGAAAACCCGAAACTCTAAACCGGCAAACCAAAAAAACCTACTGGAAGCCTTTGTTTTCGGTGGGTCTTTGGAATCCGGTTTTGAGTGGAATTCCTGGTTCCGCCGGATTCAATGAGAGAATTACCTCGGGGCGACCCCTCGAGAAACCTTTCCTTCGACCAACAAATCGCTCGAGCCGGGATGGCGGAGGCCCGCACTGCGGTGCAGGGGTCGGAGATCCGAGCCTGCGCAAAGCGAAAAAACGCTGTGGCCTCCCTTGCTGGCTGCGCTGTTGCTTGTGCCTGTTCGTGCTTCCTTGGCCGCCTATGTTTGGCTAGAGATAGGCTATAACCCCATCAAACAAACCATTCGGCAGCAAAAAACAAAAAGAAAACCTTGGAAACCAGGTGTTGCCGAGAGGAGAGGGCATGGGCATGTGAGGCGGCAGGGGAGGGCGTGTGAGGCCGAAGCTTGTTGCCGTCTTTGTGTTGCCTGAAGGAGGGGAAGGAAGCTTCCCCAAAACTGGTGGCGTCCCGGTTTGTTGACATCCAAAGAGTGGCTACTCAACTTTCAGACAAACCAAAGACTGGTTGCTTTCTCATTTTCAAGGCCTCCTGCGACCACACCTGCTTGATTCGGCCAGGCAAGTGGCTCGAGACCCACATGTGGCAGAGCAACCTAGGCCACGAACCATTTTGAAACTGACCCGAACATCGAAGCAGAAACGAGCACCTCAGTACCCAAAAGACCGAGAGCGGCTCAGTCGCTCATGCGAGGAGCTTGCAAGGGACCCCTACTCCGGATTGATTCTATCCCTGCTGTCGGCTTCCATGTGGGGGAGGGCAAGTGGGCAACCAAGATCGAATTGCAGGCTGATGGGAAGTGCCCACTTCGCCACCGGAGGGTGGGATCCGGGAGGCATTAGAGAGAGAGAGAGAGCATTAGAGGCTGGTTTGATGGAAGGGAATGACCCTTATGAACCATCCTTTGAGGTTAAGGGGATCAACGGTTTCATTCTCAAAGGTCCTAAGGGCCAGCAAGAAAGTTGAACATTCCTCTCTCTCCTATATCCGATATATCCTCACTTACGTCAAGACTTTGGAATACAGGTGATCACCTCTTCGGCCCTTGCCTCAAAACCGCAAAGCCCAATCGTTCTTGGGGACAACATGCTGTTTTGTCCCACAGCTGCAGACAACCCAAATTAATTTCTTGCTACCAATTGAACCACCTAAAATACATGTGCAACCAATTGAACTCCCAGCCCGCAACCTTTCTCCCAAATGAGCTAACTATCAACCTCCATTTGTACCAATTAAAGTGGTGCCGGCACCAACTCTCGGGTTCTCGGGTGCCGGGCCAGCAGCGCGGACTCGGCCACTGGGGAGGGCATGAGCCCCGCCAAGCCCCGCACCGCCTGGGAGTTGGATCCAGCGCGGGGGAGGCGGTGGGTATGGAGGCTACCCTTTTGGGGGGGGGAGGGGGGAGTGGGGAAGCTTGGACTGATGGGTTGCTGCACAAAGCCCCTGAGGAACGCGGAGTAGGTGTCTAGGCGTTCAGCTTCACGCCCGCTTCCACCAACAAGAGCCCTGTGGCACTTCCGGGTCTGATACCATTCACGGAAGGATCCAGGCCCAGGTTGCTCTTTCCGAACCCAGTCGCCAGTAGTCGGATATAGCTGATAGGCCGTGTAGGTCTGCTTACGGAGCGGACGCTGCCCGCATTGCCCAAAAAGACCGAAGAATCGGCATAAGGGACCGCACCCACCTGGATCACTTGCCGAATGGCAGAGAGTTAAGGCTTTTGAGGGACGGTGGGGCTGCCCTTTCGGGCCTGGGGTTCATTTGAGGCACCTGCGGTGTTGTTTCAAAATAGGGACTTGGACCCTAAAATAAAGCTCGCTTTTCCCATTGGTGTCCTATCCTGTGGGTACCGAGCCTTAAAAACACACACACACACACAACTATCAAGGGACCTACTGTACATACTCCCAATATCAAAGGGTCCAATTCCCAAAAGCAGGTTCCCCTTAAAATGGATGTTGGGGGTGAAGTGTAAACATTTGTCATGTGTTAAGTTTTCCGACTTGTTTGTGTCCTGCCCTTGGATGTTGCTGCAGGAATGAGTTCCAGGGTTTCATACGTTTGGGGAAGACTACTTCAGCGGCCAGCATAACGTTTTGCTTCTGACAATTCTCTTAGGAGTGAGATTCTGCTCTTGGAGGTCCTGAACACCTAAACTGAAATTCTGGTCACTTGCCAGCACCAGTCTTGTTTGCTTCATGTCGACCCCCTAACTGTTTTCCAGCACCCCCAAGTTCTTGTTTGATTTTGATACTCAAACCCCAGAGAGAGGTTGAAAGTGTGGGGGAAAAAGACGGCTCTGGTTTGTCGGAGTGTTTCGCCAAAACAAGAAACGGAATGGGGGGGTCCCCTTTCAATTCCTTCGTTCACGCCGGGCCTGAAGCATGGAAAGGAAGGGAGCCCATTGCACCCCCTTCCAAAATATATATATATATATGTATATATATATATGTATATTTACATATATATATATATATAATATATATATATATATATATTAATATACTCGCCTGCTTTCTGCTCCCCTGCTAAAAGTTCAACTTTTAGTGGTTTAATGGAAAACCCATTAGTTGGCAAAAAGTTATAGTCCTAACATCCAAGCAGAATGCACCTCTGTATATGTGCACCCGCACACGCCCGCACACACACACACACAGCCACACACAGACACACACAGACACACACAGACACACACAGACACACACACACACACAGACACACACACACACACAGACACACACACAGACACACAGACACACACAGACACACACAGACACACACAGACACACACACACACAGACACACACACACACACACAGACACACACAGACACACACAGACACACACACACACACACACAGACACACACGCACACACACACACACACACACACAAACACACACACACAGACACACACAGACACACACAGACACACACAAACACACACACACACACACAGACACACACAGACACACAAAGACACACACAGACACACAAAGACACACACAGACACACACACACACACACACACACACACAGACACACACAGACACACACAGACACACACGCACACACACACACACAGCCACTCACTTCAAGGGACCAAGCTGTTCTCGGCATTCCTCAACCAGGCAACGGAACCTCCTGGCCTTTTCCCTGATGGAAGGCACTTTGTCCAAGGAGAACTCCAGCAATTTGTCCTGGGGCCAGGACTCGGGGCACCCATCTGGGCGTCTCCGAGTTGGAAACGGAGGCCAATCGGTTCCAAGTCCACATTGGATTCGGACAAGTGTGCCTCCAAATTGGGCTTGGACGTCATCTGCTCTAATGGCATTCTTACAATTCGCCAACCAGAAGCAGATGCTTTTTAAGTGGCTGAGCTTGTAGGTGAGCTCGCCATAACTTGTGACGAACCAACTCAAGGTTAAACCAAGAAGCCCAGCGCGATCGAATCTGCTTGACAAAAGCCCCAAGAGGAAGCAAGCCAAGTGCTTCCCCATGATTTATATACTTTCATGAGTTTAACCGGTGCTCCGAATCAAAAAAAAACACTTAGAAAAATGGGCCACGTCAGGAGCACTGAAGGAAAGCCCACCCAAACATGGGCAAATCGAAGTGAGGCCAGCCCAAACACAAACATTGAAACTCATCTGCCCTCTTCTTTCTGGTTTCAATTCCAACCAAAAAGATTGCATAAAGCCCTTTTCTTGGTTTGAAAGGGAAAGCCTACGCCGGGATGAGTAAGTAAGCAAGCAAGCAAGTGCGTACGTTAGCAAGCAAGCAAGCAAGTAAGTACTTAAGGAAGCAAGCAAGCAAGTGACTACACCAACATGGGGGATTTTTGACATGGACTTTCAGCCAACCCGCTATGATTCTAGGGAACCACCTCCAAAGTGATAGACCTTTTCATCGCCGAATTCAGATGTCTTTGCCAAAGGGTCCCACTTCACGCCCTTTGCCAAGGCTTTGTTTCAGCCTGAAAGAAGCAGCTCTGAAAGTTGTCCCCAAGGATACCAAGCAGAGGCGGGCGTTTCACTGCTGCTCCTGCACGCCGGGGTGCTCCGGAGCCTGGTGCGAGGGGGCCAATCCATGGAGACGCGAATTCAGCCGAGGGAGAGGCACCAAGGCTTGGGTTGAGGGCTTAGTACTGGATGCCCCCCCCTTCCCCATGGTTTCCTC
>CAUJNA010002446.1:1195000-1342500 GCA_963377175.1 Effrenium voratum | reverse complement strand
TTCCCTCCCGCTTGCTGTTGAGAACTGCCAAGATACGGCACAATGCACCAGCGCAACTGCAGCTCATGCGCAGAGATGGGGTTTTCCTCCCCCCAAATGTGTTCCTCGGCTTCCCGAAGCAAAAGGCGGCAAGGAAGTCAAGAAGAAAACCACACAGGATATCCAGTATTAAAACGAAGACCAAAAAGACAAGAAACAAGGAAGCAAGGAAGCAATGAGGATGCCCTTCTCATGTTGTTTTTGGGAGAAGACCACAGCCAAGGCTGCCATCGGCCCAAGTTACGGCCCCACGGCTTTGAGCATCAATCCATCGACCAATCGCAAACAATCTGATACTATATCCAGTAACCAACAATGGTACTATCTGGTAAATCCAGTAAACAATCCATCTGGACAGTTCGGTCCAGTAACCACAATGCCATGTAAGTAATATCCAGTTGCTCATAGCCAAACAACCTGACATTCCATAAATCCACCCAAGATGGTGTGAAGAAGAAAAAGGGGCCGGCCGGCAGCGAATCCACCTATTGGAACAATCCAATCAGCTGAGGCCAGGTCCAAGCGGTTCACGGAGGGCCTAACCACTGACCTCCTGAGAGAAATGCAGGGACTCCTGAACGAGAAGTTGGTCCATTGTGTTCAAAGAAGATATAAATGTCAAAAGGTAAAGCCTAGTGATCCAAATCACCTAACATGGAGGCTGGGAAAGGGACACATGAGCTAGAAACAATACTCTTCATTTCCCGATGCAATGTAGTGGGCCATGTAGAATTTCGGCAAGCCCCCATCAACCCACTAAGCCCTCCAAGCAATCCCCTCGTCCCCAAAGCCCCTGCCACCCAAAGGCCCCCCCAAACTGAGCGTAGAGCCGCCGGTCTGGTGCAGAATGTGCTCCAGCAGCGGCTTGGCAGCCTCGAGCTGAGAGAAGAGCGAGAGGAAGAGGAAAAAATAGATAGAAACCACAAATGAACAAAGGCATTAAGGAAGAAAGAGAGAAAGAAAGAATACACGTATATAGAAAAGAAAAAGGAAAAGGAAAGGAAAGGAAAGGAAACGAAACGAAACAAAACGAAAGGAAAGGAAAGGAAAGGAAAGGAAGAAAGAAAGAAAGAAAGAAAGAAAGAAAGGAAGAAACAAACAAAGAAAGAAAGAAAGAAAGAAACAAACAAAGAAAGAAAGAAAGAAGGAAAGAAAGAAAGAAAACAAGCAAGCAAGCAAGCAAGGCAGCAAGCAACATGCAAAGTAACGAATCCCTAAAAAACATATAAAGGAAAAGATCACAGCACAAGATTAGCAAAACACAAGCAGCAAACAACAAAGGGCTAGACCAAAAACAAAACAAAAAAGCGGAATGAAGCACGCCGGAAAAAAAAGGAAGCAAGAAGGGAAACAAAAAGCGAAAAACACTATCATGGTCTTACATAGCCAACCCAGACGTGTGAAGATGAAACTTATATACAGCTCAAGAATTTTCTATTGGGTGCCCGTGTTCGGTTCCATACTCGTCGGTCAGTTTGGCGACAAGAGAAATTGATGGGGACCCAATTGGGCAACTGAACCGAATCATAGCGCAAAGACTCAATGAATCAACCCGGGTTTATGGGCTGATTCGCGACTAGTTTTGGTTCAAGAATTTGAAGTGGACATATGTATGCTTGGGCATGCATGCGTTGCTACCCATACGTGCCGTACGTATTCGTGTACATGTTCCTTGTAAAAACTGATTGTGAGGACCCGCATGTCCCCATTGCCATTCCGCACCCCTTTGGTGACAGGTTTCTCACTGTTAAATCACACCAGATTTGTCAAGGGTGGCTCCTTCTTGAGTGACAAAGTCAATTAATCGATCGATTGGTTGGTTGGCTGGCTGAATAGAACAAATCGGATTCGACTCGATTAGCTTGGATTGTGAGAGCTGGGCGGTGTGAGCCGCCTGGACTGCGAACAGGAAACTTGTCATGTGTTTCATTTAGCTTGTTTTTGGATTAATAGAGTAGTCGACTGCTGTCCTAGACTGGACTTCCTCCCTGACTGCTTGATCCTTCCCGCCCAGCTGCGCACCTCCGGCATGGCGGAGGAGGGCCTACCTGAGGCCGGGTGAGCACCAACCAGCTGGGGTTCCCTAGTCGTACAGGGCTCAGCTCACAAAGACATGTCGCTTGTCCAAGTTCGTGTAGCTAGATTCATGTGAGCTTCCTTGGTCTTCCATGGGAAACCATAGCGGTTATGCAAAGTGGGCATCTCTATATAGCGCCAAAAATGGGAAGTTGGCACGACTGCCTCACTTTGCAGGCCATTCTCTTGGGAACACAACCCAAAGGCGCTTTGGTCATTGGTTTGAGCTTTGAAGCAACATGGAGCAACCCTGCCGATTCCAATAAACGTCACCCTGTTTGGAGGAAGCTGCCTGTAGATTGGCAACCAAAAGGTGATGCCTCAAACAACAAGACAAAACATATGTAAAACCTGATGCAAAAGGTTGGGCCCCCCAGGCGCCCCAATAGGAAAAGGGATCCTCATCCAAGCCCCTGGCCCAACAACATCTCTCCAGCGCCAAGCAACCAGAAACGGACACCCTCTTTGTTGGTTGATGTTCAAGGGACACCCCCTCCTAACAAAAAGGATTGAAGGGTCTGTCACAGGCAACCTCCTCTTTCGAAAGCTCGGAACCTATTAGACCTCTGCAAACATGAGGCCGGGCGCTTCTTTGAGGGTACCAGTTTGGGGGGGGGGGGGGCCGGTTTATAGGGGAACCAACAGGAAAACACCCCTCTTCGTCCAAATGTCTGTTGTTTGAAACCGGGGCAAACAATTGAAAAAATGAGCCAGGTGCTGGCCATGTGCAGCTCGGCAACCGCCGGAATGCCCACCTCATGCGAGCATCAATGTACAACACACCGAGCAAGTAGGGAACAACCTTACGAGTGAGACAACCCCAGTTGGTTGACACATTTGGTGGTTGGACATCCAAGCACAAAAGGCCGGCTGTCCCAGCCTTTCTTGCTGTTCCGCGACTTCTCGCCATCCTCGCGATGCCTTGCATTCCAGCAACAAGCTGGGAATGCACAAAAATGAGCTGGACGCATCCAAATGGCAACAGCTTCATGGTCGTTATTTTTTCTTGCGCATGAAACATCTTACAGATTCTGGATTCCAGGGCCAATAAATGTCAATGGAACTTGGGCCCAAGCAACCTGGCACTTGTTTAGATTTATGGTAAGAGACAATCACAAAGAACTGCAAGCCAATCATCGAAAGAATCTTCATCAATTTCAAACTGACATGAGGACCAAACAAGCAAGAATCAGCTCGGGTGAATCATCTCACAGTTCCCCTCCTAAAGCAGCTATGCGTGTTATCAAAATCAAAAATCTAAAGGCAAATCTGTGCGCCTCAAAACCAGTCGGTCACTTGAAGGGTGTCCCAGCAGTACAAATACAACCTCCTGAGAAGGACCTGGGAAATGTGAGTAGTTCCCTCATATCCTTCCCCAATCCCCCACCAATGGCGGACTTCCAATAATTTTGTCATCGACCCACATATGGCTATGTGCAGGTTTTCCTTGTGGGTTCCTTTTCGACCAAGGCAGAAAGGGTACCAACTCCCAGTGGCACAAACCCCAAACATGAACCCATCAGCAGACCAAACATAAAATCAGCGTCTCATGCATGAACCGCGTGGCGTGCGCTCTTTTTGAGGGTAACCCAAGCGCTTGGGCTCGCGACTGATCGAGGAAGTTGGCCACCTGGGCTAAAAACGCGGCGGCGAGCCAAAGCTACTGGGCCAGACAGATCCGACTCTGGTGAAAGGCTGCTTGATGGTTGAAAGGAACATGAAGGAACCTAAGTAAGCTAGGTCTGGCGCCAAAACACAACAAACAACATAAGCTAGATCTGGCAATGCAACTGAGATTGTCTCCAATGGGCTTTGCCCCTGCCGCAACAGACCCTCTTCATTGATCAATCAGGGGGTGATTTACTCCCCTGCTAAGATAAGCCTCAAAGAAATACAGAAACAACATGTTTAGAGAAGTATCGTTGCTTGGAGCCCTCATTATTGAGTGTCAGCATACTTATTGGGGCGTATCGGATCAACCCAAATGAACAAATTATATAAATAGTGCGCAAGCGAACCTTGCAGCACACATTTCAGGCTAGGGACTATCACTTAACCTTCATCTGCCCCGATGATGGTGGCACGCCTGATTTCTCTTTGAAGAGCAAATATTGAGGGACGGCCCGACATTCAAATTTGATGATTGGCCGAACGCGTCATCCTTGATGCAAGCAGGGCGATCTTCAGAAGGCTATGAATTCTACACGAGCTGGAAACTGCCCAGAAAGCTTAGAATCCCCGAAGGGCCCAAGTTCAAAAGGTGTACTGCTTAGAATCTTAAACCTACTTGACTAAAATGAAAATTCGAAATGAGAAGAACCAACGGTTCTAGGTTGCTTTGATTTGGAAAGGATATCCTCAGGTCTGAGCTTGTTTCACCGAAGTGAGGCATTGGTCATTGCGCTGTCCCAAGTCTCCCTAGGGTCGCTTGTCTAACGTGTAGGGGTTGAATCCAATTCTTGTCAACCTGTGGTCTCTTCTTAAACAACAGCTGCTTCTCCCGGGTCGAAAGTGGGCTTCTGGAAAGATGGATTTCTGGGTTCAGAATGGGGAAAGCTACCCTAGACATATCCGTAAAGGGGCCATGCACCCAAGCCTGCCAGGACCGCTCAACCACGGTCAAAATTATGAACACTTCCCCAAGATGACATATTCGTCACAATCAAAACCGCGGCTCATATGGGAAATATCAAATTTAGAACTCCTGCCATGGTTTGAGAAATTCAGAGCTCGTCCCTTCCGGTCCCTCCACCCATCGGCGCTCAAACCCGTGGCTCGCACGGTTTTTCGCCGGGTGCCCCACATTGACCAGGAATGCGCCCGCGCGCACGGCCGCCTGTCCTGCATCCTTAGTGCTCGGCAAAATTGATCCCAACTCCGAGCCACACCAAAATGCGGTTTTGGGACTCTGCACCCAGTTTTAGTCTGCTCCGCACCCTGACGTTCTCAAAGTTGCCATGGTTTGTGTGGCGCCCTAAAAAATATGTTTGAGAAAATCTCAAACTGCAAGCACTTTAAGGGACCCCGCTTGGGTCTCTGGGTCTCTCCTGAGTTTACATCTGCGAGTTGTGCGAAGCTCCTTAATTCCTTGTCACCCCGCCGTGCTGGTAGTCTCCCCTACCCTGAAAAGTCAAGGGCGGTTGGGGGGCTCTACTGTCTCTGAAATAAACAATTTCAGCAAATCCGTGGAGCCTTGCAAGAAAAGCCCAAGCAGCCACCCAGCGGACCCTTTTCGCAAGGCATGTCAACAAACAGAGTAAGACTTAGGCCCTCCTTCCAAACAAAGACAACGTAAAGCTCGAGATATTGGAAGTTTCAATGTACGTTTCAACAGCTCAACTGAGTACACTCTTGCTCAGCAGCGGAAGCTAAGGCAAAGGCGGATTGCTGCAGCACGCTCGTCGCCTAGCACAAAAAACGGCATGCGGCCATGTGTTTTCTTTACAGAAGGCGTTCTACCCACAAACCGCGTCGAGGGGATACCTGCTTGCGCTGGCTATACAATGGCTCTCCTGGCGCTGTCAAGGCCATCTCAAAGCCAATGCCAAACTTGGATGTTCAGCCCACTTGGTAAGTTATCATCACGGCTATAACCTACTTCCCAAGTGGGTTCAACATCCAAGTGGGGGGCTAATTGTGCCTAGCACCTTGGTCTATTAGGTGCTTTTGAGGCCTGTCATCGGACGATTCCACCAGGACCCCTCCCCCAAGATCCCCCCCAAATAAACAACACTCGGCCCCCCGCGGGCTCCTCAAGGTATCCCCTCTGGTGGGTTTCCTTTTGGAATCCGAAAAGATGTTCTTGTGCTTGGATGTTCAACAAGCTTAGAGGCTTATAACCATGATTACAACTCGGGTAACTGAGGTTAGCACCCGTACCATGGTATAACCTATTTACCTGATGTGGTTTGACCATCCAAGTGGGTGATGTGCGGGTTGGGAGGTGTTGCCTTTGTCCTCCATAAAGGCTCAGTTGGAGCACTTTGGGACCTGAAAACGCCGGCTACCCTTCCCTGAGTCATGTTGCAACCCCGCCCCCGCTTTTGCAAGAAGATCCCTACCTGCAAACGGAGGCATCCACGACCCTAATTTCGGCTACCCCTGCCCCCACATCGCCTTTTCGCAGAGTGCAGTGACCACCGCCCTGCGCGATGCGCAGGCAGAATCCCCAAGTCCGAAGCCATGGCTGCTGGGTACGTCGTTGTTCCTTCCTGGAACCCTTTTGAGGTCCCCCCCCCTTAAAATGGACAAAGGATCTTCGGCATGGGGCAGATGGCCAAACATTGTGGCTTGGCCTCCACTGTTGATTACAGGAATTTGTTTCTTGGGAAATTCAATACCTGGGCTTAAGTCTACCGGATCAAAAATGAAATCCTGGTGAGCAAGGCGGCTTTTTCGCGAAGTCGCAACGAGAGACGTGCACGCGTGGTTGATCAAAAAAAACTCCACGAACGTAACAGCGATGGCTTACCTTTGGAGTCCCTTGATCTGGGTCGAATCGGCTTCAAAGCTCCGCGCGCCTGGGGCTCTTCCGGTAGATGTGCAGCAACTGGGCAGATCCGCAAAACCGAAGCGCTTGGTTTCACTCTTCCGATTGGCTCAGGGGGCTACGTCCCCTGAGAACGCAGCCGATCAAAGGCCTTTTGCTGGGTTGTTCAAAATGGGGAGTCCCGGATTCCCAATCCTAAGCCAGAATCCGTAGTGTGACACAACAAGGGACACCACTACATCTTCCACAAGAAACGAGTTTGCTTAATGAAACTTGGGTCTTGAGTCTCCATCCCGAACCGAAAATATATGTTGGGGGGGATGAATAAAATTGAGCTTGTGTGTGTGTGTGTTCAAAGGCGCAGCTCATTGCTAAGTGGCTCCCTTTGCTGGTAGCATGTGTGTGTGTGTCAACGATCTGCTTTTATATACAGAGGTCTTCCCAAAACCATGTGAATGCTTTCAGCCGGTATCCGCAACCAAGACACAGCAAGGCCACTGTCCCCCAACATTAACGTACTTCACAAGCGAATTGGTCGTAAAAAAGCAACCAAACTTGAAGGCCGACACGGTCAAGCCACGTGGCCCATGGCCCAGCTCCTCTTTGCTTTTGCAGTTGAGCCGGAATCAAGGTCTTGGTAGATGAAGACGGGGTTCCTACATTTCACTCGGCTGGTTTAAGCATCACCTTTTGGTTGCCACTGATGTCCCGGTGTTTCCTCCTGGTTTCTTCATTCTATTCAGGGGAAAGTATGTACAGCGAGCACTGATCGTTTCAGCTTTTGCCTCGAGCATGTGTACACATTAATTTGGTGTGTGTATATATAGATATGTCCGGCCAAGAAAGTGGCCCAAGGGCACACCCCTTTGAAATGTGGACTTGATGTGCCTGTGAAACATCATCCGACCCAAAGAAAGCCTATCTTCAACTGGCAAACGAATGGTAATGTTTAAACCCACCCTTTTGACAACACCCCTGGTTCACCTATTGACCCTCCCTATATATGCTTCCCCTTAAAGATCACCCCTCTTTAAGGAAGCTCACATTCAATTGACCCGAAAGGTCATGCTTGGAATCACCGAATAGGGCAACATGCAAACAATGAGGCTGGTTCCAACACCCAACGTGAGTCGAGGCTACGGGTATGGTTGGTTGGGTGCCCCTGTGCGGGGTCTTGAAAGGGAAGCTAAAGGGATACGTTGAACTGGGCCCAAAGCAGCGCTCTCGAAACTGCCTTTGCAGTGGCTGTAGAAATGACAACATCGGCCCCAAAAATAATTTAGAGACCCCTCCAAAACAGAATGCTTCCTTTAAGGACCCAAACCGTTTGACTGAAAAGTAAGCTGCACACTGCAGCTGGTGGTTGAAACCTGATCGGTTGCAAAATTGCCCCAAGGCCCGTTTCAGTTTGGAGAACCCGCCCACCCTGTCAAAAAAATGACAAACAAAAATGGCCCAAGACCCTTTGTTGTTGAAATCTCAGGAGGGAAGCCCACCCAACGCAGCAAAAAATGCGGAAGACTGCGTGCGGTTGGCACCGGTCTCGCCTGAGGCAGTGCGTTGGCCTCCGGGACCTGCTCAAGCTCCCATTCGACCGAATCGATCGGCATGGTGTGCATGTGTATGTGTGGCCCCCCCAACATGCTGGCTCAAACAGCACCACCCTCAAAATGGATTTCAGGATCTCTTTTGGACAACAACGTTCTCTGTGAGTAGGATTTCCATGACTGGTTTATCACGTAGGACACTTGGTTGATGTCACAGAAAGTTTCACTACCACCCAGTGGCAACAATCATGCTGCCATTCGACCAAATCGAATGGCACAAGGGTTCAGAAATATGGACCACGAAGGGAAGCCAAGCAGCTTTCGTCTTTTTGAAAGTTGTCCCATTGGGCCATGGTTCGGTGGTTCTTTCAAGGGTTGCCATTTGTCGTTTCTTTTAAAGGGAAGCCAAAAGGGTAACCACCCACTTTGAAGGCTGCCCCTTTTTTGAGACAAGCCCAGTTGTGAAAAACACTGGGCTCGAATTGTGACAGTAGTGCATGGTTGGAGCATTTAGGTCCGGTCCGCTTGTTTCAGCCTGAAAGTTCGATTCGCTGCGGAAAATGATCGCCCCTTTCTATCTTCCCATCCAAGGGTGACCTGAACTCACGTTACAGGGATTGCCTGAGGGGGGGCTCCGAAAGTGGCAACCTGAAATACAACTTTCTGCCAATTGGAGCTTCGCTCCAGAGAACTCGAGTTGGCTCTCGTCGGGAAAAATGTTCGGGCCGCAGACTCCGCCTCAAAGGAAGAAATTTGGTTCAAGCACAAAGTAGTACGTCTGACCGTTTGCGCAAACCTCTCTCCCCAAAGGACCACTCAACAACTGTCGCTTCCCATCTGCAACTCCTCAAGGGATGCTTGATAGGGCTTGGGTGTTGGAACATGCTTAGATGGTTTAGCAAGCTACATGGTTAGACATCCTACTTGCAGGGTTAGGAGGTTCACTGCGTGGCAAATGGGAAACCTAGAACAGCCCACAACTCAGGCGAAGCCTCGCCGGCAATGCACTTCTCCAGCACCTGACAGTGGTTCGCCTGGAATCCTCTCGATGTTGGCATGCAACTTGGCCTTGAGGCCTTCTCAGGGTCTTGACAACAAGGGCAAGGTGTGGCAAGAGGCAAGCAGATCAAACTTTGAAAGCTTTCCTTTGGAAAGCCCGCCAATTCTTTGGAAACAGCAACTCGGAGGTGCCGCAGTTCTGTGCCAATTCCTGGGATTTGCTCCTGGTTTTGCCGAAAACACAGCGGGTCCTTTGAAAGAGTTGCGCAAAGGCCCATTGGAGAAAAGGCAATAACGCCGAAACAAGCATGCTTGGCCCATCTCTGGATTACACCAAAGTGCCATATTCAGATTCTGCTTCATAATGTAGGCTAACCCGAAATGCAAAATAATTGTGGAGGAGGCCCAGAATGATTGCCGTGTTCCTCAAGCAGAAACAGGTTTGTTTGCCGCTGGAAAATCTTCCTGGAAAGCATGGCTCAAGTCCAAAAACTGGTTGGAAGTGAGGGCGTCCATCGCCTTTTCGGGCAGCGATCCGGGCAACTCGGGCAAAGTCGGGCAAGAGAGGCGGAAGGTCCATTGAAAGGGCAAGAGCAGAGATCTTCAATGCGCATTCTCAGCTTCTGGCGGAGCTTTCCTATGGCTTACATGGCCCATGGCCCGTGCCGAACCATTTGGACCCCCCGAGAAAAACCGATCCGAGCAGCGGGGCCTGAGACGGATTCATCTCTTGGGCCATGGCCTCCGGCGTGTCCTGGCCACGATGGTCCCTGGAAGATCCGTTGAGGAAGATAGTGCAAAGGAAACCCCGGTCAGGTTTCATGCTATTGGGAGGACATCTCTCGAGCCTAGGGTGTTGCGCCAGGTGGTTCTCTGGGCAAAACGAAACACTTCGTTGAGACCCCCATGCATCTAAGGTTTCCTGCGCGTTGGCTAGCATGGGCGGATCGATCAGGCAGTTCAGCAAGCTTGCCCCCAACTCATTTGACTCATCTGCCGTGTGGTTTTTGGATGAAGAAACCATTGGACCGAGCCCGAAAGCATTCCTTGCCAGAAAAGGGTCCACTTCCAACTTGGAATGGCATGTGTACACCCTTTTAAGGTAAGTCACCAGTTTGGACGATCTTTTTGCACCCACATCGGAGCAGTGATTGACCTGAACGCACCAGGCCAATGAACCGCCAGGTATGAACTCCTGGGTTGCGGTACATGTTCAGCATGAGTTGAAGCTCGCTTCTCCGACGAGAGAGTATTCAACCATGAAAGTTGGAATTGCTGGTTCCTCAGAGCAACCAACCCCGGACCCCGCTTTGTGAGGTCGCCGTCATGTTGCCATGAACTACATTTTTGTCAAGCAGAAAGCAACCTGAGGCCATGTTGCTGTTGCTGCACCTTCACTTCAAATAGACCAAAGACCAAAACAGTGTGCACAGCTTCACAAGCACACATGTTGGGAGATACCCCCATTGCTACGTGTCTATGCTGCTGAGCCTCCTTTGCAAACGAGAAATGCCACAAGCCACATTTCAGAATCCTCTTCAAGCTTCCCTGCATCTTCTGCCTCAGGTACTCCCAAACCACTACCCCTTTGCACAACAGACACTCAACTAGCTTTTGCAACAATACCTGACTCTCAAAGTCAAGAATTGCCACCTTTTCGGAGTGTCTTTCAAAACCAACAAAGAAAAGGAAGCACCCATAAAACACCCAAACAACCTTGAAAAACATGAAAAACTGCGGGCAAAAATCCGAAACCATAACATATCCTTCTATATCCAAACTGCCAAACATACCCAAAATACACGTATCCAACCTCGAAACGCTCTATCCATGGCCAGAAACGCCCAAACGGGTCAGCCTTGCTGACCGAAGTCTTCTCGCCGGCTCACGGCTCCCGCGCACCAGCTCGAGCCGAAAACCGGCCGAGCGAGCCCTCAGCCGGTTGCCATTCTAGGCCCTTCAAGGCAACGTATATAGATCTCCTATTGAAGGGCGTTCATCCTATTTTGCAAAACGCGCCCATAGAAACAAGCAACGATTGTTTGGGGCAATATTGATGCTGGGCAACTAGGAGAAACCATTACGTGACACCAACTGGCAAGAATTAGAGGACCAAAGACCTTGGGAAAAAAAATGGCTTGCCCAACCCAGCCCCCGTCAAGACATAAAAGAGGGATTCTTCCCAGGAATTTCGAGCATATCTTCTCTTGAAAAGAGTGGGGCATGGTTCCAAACCGCGGGGTTTGGTGCAAAACCCGGGAAGCACTCGCAAAGGTTTCCCCCACGCAAGGAATGGTCCACAAGACAGACCCAAATTGGTCTGGCCCACCCTCACTTTCGGTCGAGTGGATTGGCCCCACAAAGTCCATGCTGTTTATCATAGGAAGTCCAACTCAACTCAAAAATCATCTAGCCTCATAGCAACATAGCAAGCGACAAGCCACCACAAAGTCCGCAAAAATGGTGCAATAGAACCATGACCCCAGACTGAAAAGGGTAGCGTCAAACAGCGGGCCCCACAGAAAGGCGCGAACTGAAAGCGACAGCGCCCACTGGGGCTGAATTCCTTCCATCTCCTTCCACCCAGTGAATTGCGCGGGCCAAATGAAAGGCAACAAAGCTGGAAAACAAGGGCCCCAGCACGGTCGTCAACTTTCATAAAGTTTAATAGATGCAAAAGTAAAGACGAGGAAGGCACGGTCAAATCTCAAGAACGCTTGTGAACTTGAGCAGCGAATTAATGAAGTCTCAATGAATCACCCCTTGGAAGCTGCGCAAAGCCGCCCAGCTCCGGGCAAGGTGGACTCAAAGGCCCGGCTGCGCATGTCATTGCATCACGTCAAGCTGGAGGGACTTGGAACAAAACGGCTCATGCAAGCCCCATGGTTTTGAGGGCGCGTAATAGCAGGAAAGAAAGCGCAACCCGAAAGCCCGCATCATCCGGGAGCAAAAAGTTTAATCCGGCCCAGCTGGTGCGAAGTGAATTTGGTCTATCCAAGAAATTGTCAATATCAATCTGCAAGATCCTGCCAGGTGGTTCCCTTGTGGTATGTCCCACTACTCACTTTGCGGGATGTGGGGTCGACATCTCTGTGCATCCTAGGGAGGCTATGGGTCTTCGTCCCACAACAGGACGAACCCGAAAAAATGAGCCTCAGTTCGGCTTTTGGGCTTGGGACGAATGCAGATTTGAGGGCCCTACATCCATGACTCAGATTTCCATTCCTATCCAAATTCCTATGTTGCCGCCTTCAATTAACACATTCCACAGTTTGATCGCTGTTTCATGCTTGTCCATTTACCGTAGGACTTTGGGAAAACGCCCTCCGCGCCGCTTCTTTTGGCACTAGCTCTGGGTACGTGCAGCGCCGCAACCGGCCGAAGCAAGGTGATCGCCAGGAGACGATGAATCCCTGCCGCAATACGGAGATGGGTAGTCAGAACGACGGCGTGATGGGACACTTCACACACGCTCTTGGTGCAACAATTGGCTGCTTGCTGAGGGAAGTGGTAAAATTAAGAGGAGGGCTGAGCAGCAGAGAGTCGGGCATGTGCTGGAATCCCTTGCAATCATCTGCCCCATCATTGCACCGCCACAACCAAGTTGGTGACTCGCCCATGCGCTTGTGAAACATGCTCGGTGAAAGAAGCGAAGCTGTGAGCAAGTTGACTTTGCTTCAAAGTCAACTTGCTTCACAACTCCGCTTGTCTCACCGATTATGCTTCACCGACCTTTATCAGCGCATGGGCCAGTGCCCAACTCGGCTTTGGCGGTGCGATTTCTTAGCAACAATGTAAAAAGCTGTCATCTTCATTCATCTGCCGGCACGATTTTGCCAATGTGCATGCCCACTCTTGGACGACCATGGCAAGTTCAAAGGACTCCCGGCCGGGAGTCCCTTGAACCTGTCATGGTCGTCCAAGAGTTAAAGGCCGAGCCACGCCGGCAGCCACTAGCACCAAGGCCCAACAGCACAGGCTCGCGCTCTCTTCCCCAGCTCAATGTGAGTCGCCCGCGGCTACGGGCACGATGTAAGCAAGCAACAGGTGCGGAAAAAAAAAAAAGAAGTCTGCGCAAACATGTCCGCTGCCGGGCTCCGAGCGCATCCGACACGAAGTCGCACATATTTAGCACCATCGCCAGCAGTAGTGACACGAGCTTCCTCGGGACACGACTTCAAGCTGAGACCTAAGCTGCACTCTGTCCTCGTGTCCCCATGTTGCTTGCACCTGGTGGCTCGCCAACTTTGTCGGCTTCCTGTTGGTCCCCATTCTAGGATGCTACACACATGATTGCCCTCTGGCGCAAGCAAACGGAGCCTGTGTTAAAACGCCTTCAAGGTACTGGGTATGGCAAAGCCTGACCAAAGAAAGAAGTACTTAGCATCGAAAACTTAGTTCTTCGAAACATACCCTGAAAGGAAACAAAACGAAAACGAGGAAGTCCGAGCTGGCGGTAAGAAAGCAAGCCCTTTGAAAGAATCGATCCCCTTCTCCGCTGCTCCCCTGAAACAATGCAACGAACCTTTCACTTTTTAGCTTCCCACTTGCAACTCAACCTTTCCAACCCCTGTCCTCCATGGCGATGCAGCATGAATGCCCCGCAGGTCATAGCCGCTGAGACAAGTGTCCTTCGCCGGTCTCATCATGAGGCCGAGGTGTCCCAAGCGCTTTGACCGACGCCATCGGTCAATTCATCAGAGGTCTCATAAGTGAAGGACCTCACTTCACGTACTGCTAGCACGGGGTTGATATATAATTACACCACCCTGCGCTACGAAGGCCCCGAATGACCCATAGCGACTCAAGTGAGGGCGTGTTGTGAGAGTACAACACCCCTGCGTTACAAGCACGTAACGACTACTCCTAAGAAAACATGTTTGAAGGACCTGTCACGGGCAACATCCCGGAGGTCCTGGACAACGGAGAGGTAACTGACGGCACGCGCGTCACAGCAGGGCAGCTGGCCCTCGCTCTGACGCCCTACGCCCAAGTAGCTGACCTGGCGGTGAACACGGCAGCCTCCGGCAACAACGCGGCTGCCATCCAGTCCTTGGACGACCGAGTCACCGCCGAGCTGGCCTCAAAGCTGGACAGCAGCGCGCTGGCGCCGGCAATTGCGCCCCTAGCAACGGCGGCGGCCCTGGCGGCGGGGTGGCCGCGCACGGAAGCAGCATCGCAGCGCTGCAGAGCTCGCTGACCACGGGTCTCTCCAACAAGGCAGACCAGTCGGCCTTCGACGTGCTGGAGGGCGTGGTGGCCACGAAGAGCACCCCGGACGGCGTGGACCTGAAGCTGTCCAACTACAGCACCACGGCGGCCATGAACGGCTCCATCGCCTCGGCCAACAACGCCACGCTGGCCACGGTGGCCGCCAACTACGGCCTCAAGACGGTGGTGGACCAGCACTCCCTTGACATAGCGGCGAGGATCACGCCGCTGGAGGTCGACACCAAGGTGGCCAACGCTCTCCTTGGCGTTGTCACCGCCGCTGCGCTGGCCTCCGAGCTCGCGAGCCGAGACGCCTCCATCTCGGGGCTGCAGGCCTCCAAGGCAGACACCAGCGCCCTGACAGCTTACGCCCTGCTCTCGGCCGTCGACACTTCCTCTGAGGTGGACTCTAAGATCGCGGCAGCCCTCTTGGGCGCAGTCACCACGGCAGCCCTGGACGCCGCCCTCCTCGGCAAGGCGGACGCAAGCGCGCTGGCCTCCCTGCTCTAGCAAATGCCCTGCTCGCTTGCGTTTTTGCTTGAGGATCTTGTCAAGTCCAGCCCAGCGGAAATTTCTGTTGTTGCGCTCTTGCTTCTTACAGCGCAGAGTTTCATCGATGCCATCAGAGCGGCTGCAAGGCAGGGAGCGTCCTTGCCCGTCACGCGGCAAGCTTTTTCAGAAGCTAACTTGAGCAGCTGCTGCGGATCGAACAAGTATTATCAATGGACGAGAGCGAGAAAGCGAGAAAACAAGAGCTCGGGATCTTTTTTTCGGTCCGACAGTCTACGCCCAGCATCGACTCAGCGCAGCGGCAGTGTCGAGCGGGCCCCAGAGGCGGAGGCCCCACGAGGATCCATCACGAGGTGAAGGGCGCGGAGCCGGGCGGAGCGTAAGCACCCACATCTGCAGCTGCTCCAGGTTGCGCCAGTGTCCCAGCGGGCGAGTTGTGAGCGTCGAGGCCGTAGACCTTGTTGTTGAAGGGCGAGAAGGACTTCTTCTCAACGGTCCCCATGCGATCTTGTGCGCGCGGCTGCGCAGAAGGCCGCCCTGCGCTCGCTGCCTCCCTGTACTCAAGATGCCGGACGTTGGTCACCGCCTTCTTGGGCACGCCCTTGATCTTGCGCTTCTCCTTGCGCCATCGGGCTGGACCGTTGAGAATGCTGTACATCTTGGAGCGCAGGCCGACGTACTCAAGGATCCTGGCTGGGAAGGTCTCGTCGCCAAGCTTGCCCAGCTGGTGGCGCCAACCATCATGCGCGCGCCCAGCCCAAGCGGTCGTACACTCCGGGGGAAAGTCGGAGTCCACGAGGAGCAGGTAGCTTACCTCCTTGGAGTCGGACCAGTCCAGCCTGGAGAGGCACGTCTTGTGCAGCCAGCTTAGCCTTGCGGCGTTTTCTTCTGGCAGCATTTCTGAACGGTTGGCGTGAATAAGACTGGCGCAGAAAGGCCACCCCGGCCAACGCGCACAGCGGCAGAGCTGCTTGAGGCGGTTTTTTTTTCCTGGCGCTTGGGGGCGAGCCGAGAAGCCCCCAACCTAACGCTAAGAAGTGGCAGGCGGAGCTGTCGGCTGTGAGACGTAAGGCACAGAAACATCAAAAGGGAGGTGGGCTTCTCTGTAGCCTCCGCGCTCGCTGGCGGAACTGCACCAGCGCGTTCGGAACAGAGTTTTCGGGACTTTTCAAGATCCCTATGCACCACCTTTTTCGCCCATCCGCTCTGGGCAGCTGCTTCTTAAGGAGCTCGATGGGCCGCTGCAAGCGCTTGGCCTTAAGGCTTGAACTCCTTGCCCACCCACGCGGCGGGCTTCTTCAAAAAACATGCCTGCACGCAGCGGAAGGCCGCCAAGGAAGTTATCTTTTGCAGCTGCGGATCGCATTATCGAGAAAACAAGAGCTCGGGATCTTTTTTTGGCGCGTCCTCAAGCTCATCAGCGCGCTCGCTTGAGGATCTTCCAAGGCGCTCCACCCGCTGGCGATCTCAACGCGCCGCTCCGCCTGACCGCTCGCTTGCGGGTTTGCCTGAGGTACTCGTTCTTGCGGTCCAGCATCCAGCGGAGGTTTTTGTTGTCGCGCTCCCGCTCCTTGCGGCACGAGTTTCATGAGGAGCTCCTCATCCAGCCGCAAGGGCCGCGTCCGCCGCTGCGATGGAGTAGCAGTCTGCCGTGATGCTCAGCGTGTCGTCGCCGTTGGCCAGCAGCAGAGAGAGGCCCAAGTCGTGAAGCCCGCCCAGGCCGGCGCGTTAACAACTCCGCCGCTGCCGGAAAGCTGCAGGGCGGCGAGCTCCGCGAGGATTGCGTCGAGGGCGCTCTGGAGCGTGGTCTTGCTGGCCGAGAGCGCGGCGTTCGTGGCGTGTGAGGCCAGCAGCGTCGCGTCGGCCTTGGCCCCCTGGAGCGCCGTGATGCTGGCGTCCCGGCTAGCAAGCTGCGCTGCGACGAAGGCCTCGGTCCAGAACCCACTCCATGCCTCCGCCTTCGCCGATCCCTCGCCTTTGAGCCAAAACCGGACCCGTGAAGGAGCCCGTCGAGTTGCGACCCAGCCGCGGCAAGGTGCGGCGCCTTTGATCGTAGGGGTTTTCGCCACGTGAAAGAACAAAGAATTTCCAAAAGGACCTCTTGTGAAAGGAAAAGCTTTCCAAAAGGATTCGTAAGAGGCAATGACCCTGGTGAAAAAAGGAAATGGTTTTGGTGAAGCCTTCTAAAAGGACCCCTTGTAAAAGGAAAAGCTTTCCAAAAGGACCCCTTGTAAAAGGAAATGGTTTTGGTGAAGCCTTCTAAAAGGACCCCTTGTAGAGGGAAAAGCTTTGTAAAAGGACCCCTTGCAGGAGGAAATGGCCCTGGGCCTGCCAGATTTTTTCCCGTCAACTGTTTTTCTACAGTGGGCCGGCCGGTAAATGGGAAAAAACCCAAGAACTGTTTTTCCCCATAGATTGTTTTTTCAGTATGGCTGGAGCCTCTGCAAGTCACTGAAAACAGTCTATGGGCCCACGGCCCCCTGGTCTTGAGCATCGGTGCCAAGCTCGTTTTGGGAAAGGGGGACCCATGAGGGTTGCATTCCCTCCCTTCTCCTCTTCCTCCACTGTCGGGCGAGTCAAGGGAGACCAGACGGTGAGAGAGAGTGAGGAAGGGTGACATGACAGTGAGTGGGATCCCTTCTCTCGCCTATGTCCCTTCTATCTTCATTGGTTGAGGACTGGACGCACGAAGGCGGAAAGAGATGGAATGCTGTCCACTGTCAAGCCTGGAATGAAGGTAGGTTGGGAAAGGCTTGACACAGCATATCACCTTCCATCACATCCTTAACCTCCAAAATACCAGAAAAGAAAGGACTTGGTTGAACTAGGTTGAGGGTTATTGAACCCATGTTCGATCCAGGTTCGGGTTGTTCAACCCAGGTTCAACCCAGGAATTTGTGAGTTGTTATTTGTGAGTTGTTGTTGTTGTTCTCCCCCCCCCCCCCGGCCGGCCGGGTCGAACCCAGGTTGAACCCAGGTTCGAACAACCCTCACCCGGGCCTTGCTCCCCGCTCTTCGCCTGCCGGCTTGGCACGGCCTCCAACTTCGTGAACGTCTACGACCCCTTGTACGGCAGCTTCGTGGGGGCGCCTGGAGCACGGCCAAGATGTACTTCACCGTGCCGCCAAATTGCAAAGCTGCGCTTCGGGGCGCACTTCCAGGCCCCGAAACTCCGTCGAGGTCGAGGCAGACACGACGGCCTCGGCCCTGCTGCTGAAGCACGAGTTCCTCGACGGCGGAGCCGACGACGTCACGCTGGCCACCCTGTACCGGCTGGGCACGGCCTCCAACTTGGTGATGTACGTCAGCGCGCCGACAACGACTACGTGGGCGTCACCGGCACCTTCCTCGGCACGGCCGCGCAGGGAGCGTGGAGCGGCGCGCCTGGACTTCTCGGTGCCGCCAGGCGGAGTTGCGAAGCTGCACTTTGGCGCCTTCGGCGGGTCGATCTCCGGGCTGGTGCAGCAGTCGGCGGGCACGCTGGACCTGTAGGACGTTTTCCTCCACTGCTATTCCGACCTTGGTGGGAGACGAAGTCGGAATTCCAACCTTGGGTGGCGCGGCTCGCTCCAAGACCAGGGACGGGCAGCCCTGATCGATGCTCTCTTCCAGTGACAGACCGTCCAGGGACCAACTCTGGCAGCTGAGAGGCTTCGATGCCGAGCAGGAACGTGGCACAAGACACCTTGGTATCAAAGCGCCACAGTCCCCCCCAGGTGCTTGCTGTACGTCCTATGTGTGCTATATGGGTTTCACAAGGCAACCCACAGAACCTTCACTCTCCCCCGTATCCTTGCTGTATGTGCTATATGTACTATATGGGTCTTCAAGGCAACCCGCAGAACCTCCACTCCCGTGTCCTTGCTATACGTCCTGGCTCTTACAAGGCAACCCACAGAGCTGTATACTATTCACCTAGCATCTCAACATGTACCAAATATGCATTGTGTAGCACATATAGTGTATTTAACGCGCGTCTCGATACCATATAGTACATATAGGACATATAGCAAGGAGCCCGGAGAGTGTGGGGGTTCAGTGGGTGCGTGTAAGAGCCATATAGTACATATAGGACATATAGCAAGGAGCCGGGGGACTGTGGAGGTTCCATAGGTTGGCGTGTAAGAGCCATATAGCACATATAGCACATATAGCAAGGACTCCGGAGAGTGTGGGGGTTCTGTGGGTTGGCGTGTGAAAGGCGACGCCTCGAGGCCATTTTTGGATCAATTTTGAATCAATATTGCTGCAACAAGAGTCAACCATGGATCAATATTGGAACCTCTCTCTTTAGAGGTGGGTTCCGAAATGGATTCTATTCCACTTGGTGTTGACTTTACGGGCGAAGCTCCTTAGGCCCTTTTGAACCCTGAATAGCGAACTGATGAGCGCTCAAAAAGGAGTCCTTTGTTTGTGCTCATATGTTTGCAAACATGGTGAGCTTGTTGTTTTTAAGTTTATGTGTATGCCACACCGCGTTGCATAGGTTGTCATGCTATGTCACCTTGTATGGTGATTGAGTATGACAGTGACACATGTGGCCACCGACTCAGCGGTGGGTGGGTGGGCGTCCTTGGGCGCCAACTTTGCTCTCAAAGTGGGGTAGAGTTGGAAGCCATAAACTATCATGGTGTTCTTGTCCCGTCTGGCTTTGGAAGCTTGCTGACTTTTGAGACTGTGTTGGCTGGGACGTTGAGGCCATCAGGAGCCTTTACTGTGCCCCTATTTCACAGAGATTTCGCTGATGAACATGTCGAGGACTTGGTAGCAATACAGACTTTTTGTGTGAAGCGTCTCTGTTGCTCAACTACCTGGGTACAAACAATGGCTCCACAGTGCGTTGCAGCTTCAGGAAATGGTTTGGGATCATGATGGTTGGACTTGATGCTTTTGTCTTGGGAAGGCAACTTGCACTTGATGGTCCACATTCTGCAAGCTTGAGTGAATACTTGAAGCTCACATTTGCAGACAAGGCTACTGGAACCCTCCATGGACGTGCTGGACCTATTTTGAGGTACATCAAGTGGTGCAACCATGGTGGGCTCAAACCATTTCCTGTTGTCGTGAGTTCAGTTTACTGGTTCATGAAGTCGCAGGTCGATTCATCCTCACCCACATTTCTCCGGGGCTTTATTGTTGCAATTCGTTTTGCTGGCCATTTGCTCGGACTTTTGGGTGCAAGGGAGTGTTGGAAAGCAGGCGCATTTGTGGTCTTGCGAAGCAGTCCTACCTCCTCAAGTGGAAAACGAGCCAGAAGAATCCACGCACAGTTCTCATGGCGAAGGCCTTGGAGGCGTTTGTGTTGAATACTCAGAGGCTGTCACAAAACAGGTTGCCGCTGGCTGCTTCCTCCCTTGTATCGCTCGGTACAGCGACATGCTTTCGTTGAAGGACATCAAGGCTGATGGAATCAGTATTGATGGATTCTCGGGGGATACATCGAGGCTACTGCGAGCAGGTCGAAATCTGCTTACTCAGTGGAAAGAAAGACGGCTTACCTTCCCATGGGTGGTCCGAGGCGTGGATTCTCTGCAGGCGATTGGTTCGGGGCCTGGCAGCTTGCATGTGTCCAATCGGGAATCAGGCATGGCGTTGGTCGCCCTCTTCTACCGGCCCTGCAAGTGAAGTCTGGGCGAAGATTCCGCTACAAGCGCGTGAGGCTGCAGTTTGGCTTACCCAGATCTTGTTGGTGTAGGGCTTTGACAAGTCGCCAGTGACAAATATTGGAACACAGCTTGAAGGTTAGTGGGCTGTCTTGGTCAGCGAAATTTGGTCTTCCCATACCATTGAAGTTCGCAGACTGCTTGGGTATCATGTTGGACCTTGTGAAAGGATGGCGCTTCTTTACAGTAGGGATGCGGCTGCTTCACCTTTGAGACAGTTTGAGTCAGTTCTCGCTGCAATTCGTTCGGAGCAGATCCAGCCGGATATGACAAGGTCAGGTTATTTCACCCGAGCTCAGGCTGCTGAAGAAAGTCAAGCCGCTGTGACGGTTGCTCCTTTTGTTCAGGTGCATGATGAGGAGATGGAGATCGCGTTGAGTGACTCTGGCAATTCAAGCTCTGAGGATTCGTGTGATGAAGAAGATTGCCTGATCGGAAAGAGAGCTTGGTGTCAGTCGGGAAGAGGAGGCTCAGGATGACATCCTTGAGCCTTGGCAAGAACATTCAGGTGTTTTAAAGCCAAGCGAGACAGGCCTTCGCTGTTTAGGAATAAGCAGACAAGGTACATCCATGTGATTGCAGATGAAGCTTGATACCGCTTTCGGTGTGGTAGACCAGTAAGCGAAGTGTATTCTCGCATTGCAAACATGTCTAGGTTTTGATCCACTGTGCAAACAATGTTTCAAGGCAAGTGGCATGTAGCCACCTGTCGACTGAGCGTGGTGCCAAGAAGAAAAGAAGCTCTATGTAGGAGCTGTCCCCTGTAGGGACTGTCAATGTCACACATGTGTGTGCCGGCTTGCCGGGATGAGCTGTGCTGCCCAGGAAGAGGACGCAGCCGCAGCTCGCGGGTCCAAGCGGCCCCGTGCGGGCGCAGTTCAGTCACAGCGGCCTCGGCGCTAGGCGCGCGCGGCTCCTCCAGAGGCACCGCCCGGAGTCAGCTACTGACATGGCTCTGTGAAACAGTCAACGGCAGGATTCAAACAAATCTGAAACTGAAATGTCGAGTGAGAGGCAAACTCAACACTGGTCAGAATTTTTCAAAGCTCATGAGCTTGAAACGCATACAGCGTCAGGACATGCAACATCTGAGCGCGGTGCCAGAAACAATTCAATGGTTGCACATGCAACCCATATCTGCACGGGAGCTACAGGCTCAACGTTGCAGTGGACAAAGGCTAACTTCCGTGCAAGGGCCAGGTCGGTCGACCTTGAAGTTGCTGTGATTGATCAGTTGTGAACGCTGGGATCAACAGCCTTGCAAAGTATGCTTTGCAGGCAGCTATGTTCCTGGGGCGAATGATGATGCCCCGCTGGTGGAGACAATCCAGACAGTTCTTGGAAGGGACACCTTAATTGGGGAACTGGCCACGCTGAGACGTATTCCATGAAGCATATGCGATGTCCGCAGCGGAGCATCTCACGAGGACAAGCAGTGTCCGTGGAGGCAAGTGGTCTGGTCAGGCTTGAGAACGAGGACACCAGGGTTGATGCAGTGTGAGCTCTGATCTGTTGTTGAGGCAAGCATTTATGAGGCGTGGGCTCGCCTACGATCAAGCGGATGTGCTCTCATATGCGAAGCACGAGAGTTGGGTCGAGAAGCTGTTTGATGCCCGCATTGACAGCCCGCATGATGGCTATTCTCGTGTGACGCAGCGGCAGATTATCAATGCAGATCGGCGCCTCTTAGTGAAGCTTGCAGAGTTAACCAGAGGAGGCATTCAGCTTGTTGCTGATGGACGGCCGGTCGACAAGGCATTCTTGAATGCTGTGAACCACCCAGATGTCCATCTTCTGCAGCCCATGCCTTCTAGTGGGGGTGGAGCCAAGAGATCCAACGAGACCAAGTCTGATGAGTGAGGGAAAGTCCAAGGGGAAGAGAAAAACTTTCCGCATGCCTGCTGGTCTTGAAATGGCCCCAACACACCTGCTGGCTACCCTGTTTGTTTCGACCGCAACACCGCGCGTCGCACAAGGTCAGTTTCCTAGGGGGTGTGCGCGGGGAATGCATATGTGTTGCTACCGGTCATGTTTTAAGGCCGGGCACACCTACAGGCCATGTGACAAGAATAAGTCGCGGGAGTGACAATTGTATTTGGAAGGGACTGACGACCACTGTTTTTCCACCGATGGCAATGACACGCCACGTGCATTTCCTCATGAACCGATGCCGCTTGTTGCCAGCCCGGTTGCGAGTCCCATTGAACCTCCTGCGCAACCCAATTTTCCCAGAGCCGCTGCCGCTTGTTGCTGGCTGCCCAATGGTCCACCTCCGTTGAGAGACCAAACCCACTTGTATGGTCTCCCTAGGCTGACTTCCTTCTGTTTTGCAATGTCCACAATGTCATGCAGGACACTGAGAACCCAGACAACTGCTAGTTTTGGGAAATCCTAGAAGTTGTCAGCCTGATGCCAACTGCCATGTTTGTCGCGTTTGCGGTGTGTGCATGGGGTTCGCGCCGTCCAACGACGAAGGCCTTCCTGACCACATGCCCAGCCTTGCAACGGCGGACTGCTGCATGCCCTCAGGCCACGCTCATGCACCATATGGCGGGAAACGCCAATTTGACGAATCCTGGAAGTATGCAACAGATGACAAGGCTGCATACCCTCGTGACACCGCAGCCTTCCGTGCCATGCCTCCACGGCAACGCTCAAAGCCAACGGTCTGTGGCCATGCAGAAACAGCCCAGGGGTCGTCAGATGCCCCCCTTTGTGTCTGCATTTAGGTTCATTGTTAGCTGTGCGCTTTCTGCCAAGCCGTCCCTGGACTCTAAGCGTTGCTTGCAGCAAGACCTTGAGTTTGTGCCCAAGGGCTCTCGCCTGCTTAGTTGTCTTCGACTCAAAATTGGAAAAAGTGCTAACCAGGCCGATGAGTGTAAGTGCACCTTTGGGGTATACCGGACCTTGATGAGGCTCATTCAGTAATCCACCCGCTCAGTGCTTTCGTGCACCTTTGGGGTGCTAACCAGGCCGATGAGTTTAAGTGCACCTTCGGGCTACCCGCCCATTCAATGCTTTCGTGCACCTTTGGGGTATACCGGACCTTGATGAGGGTCTTTCAGTAATCCACCCGTTCAATGCTTGCCATGCTGCGCCCGACTTGATGTTGCTTGTCCTCTTCAGGACGCTCGCCCAGGGTCCCCATGCAATTCGCCAACCCGTGTCCAAGCTGAATCAGGGCATGGACCCAGGTGTGAGAGTTATCTTGGAAAACAAGAGGATTTTGCTTACTGGCCGGACATGAGAGTGTGTGAACAGCTGAAACAGGGTTTCCAGATTGTGGGGACCAGCCGCCATGTGGCCTCTTTGATTTAGAGCCCGCGCCTGCCAGCATAACGGTGCAGGAGCTTGATGAAGCTGCTAAATTCTTGAGACCAGCCATTCTCGGGAAGACGCATGCCTGGGTGGCTGATGATGATGCCTGTGCACTTTGGGTTGCCGCCATGAAGGAGGGCCAATTGAAGCTGGAAGACACAGTCCTGCTCCCCTAGTGGACCTGTGGTCAGCATAGCACCAACGGAATTGTAGAACTTTCCAGTTATAACGGACTGAACCAATCCGTGAAGCTCCGTGCTTTCCAGAACGGAACGTACTGGAAAGTCTGCGTCAATGCGGCCGTTGCTTCCGCAGAGCACCCGCCAGGGCAGATTGCTGGTTCAGAAGATTGTGCTGCCACGAAGGGGAGAGCCCTTGCCGGAATCCGTCTGCCATCCGCAGGCTGAGGTTACCTGTAACCTTGTCTTTTAAAGTTGGCCATCGTACCAGTGGCCACTGGCAGCTGCTGAAGACGCGACTTGTGCAGGGAGGAATTTCCAAACCCTGCAAACAGTGGAAGAAAATGTGCCCCTTGCGTGCCGCAAATTGGTACTTAAGCAAACCGCGCATCGTTCCACCTTCCTGCAAAGGTGACACCCAGGAACCACGGCCGCGCATCGCTATCTTCTCCACACGGCTCAAGCCGGATCGGCTTTGATCTGTAAGCGTTACATGAAGATGCTTGTACCAGAAGAGCGGGCTTTGCAAGCCCAAATTTCAGCAAGCTAAAAGTCCAATGCGCCGCAGCTGCTACAAATTGCAGCCTGCCAAGCTTGTCACCGTTTCTGTTTTATGTCACGTAACAGCCGGTTTCCGCACCAATGTCACCGTTTTGTCACCGCCGGAATTTGAGGCGCCGTAGGTTCCGCAGAGGTCTCCGCAGTCCGCGTCACTGGCAGCCACCACCTTGTTGGCCCCTGGAAAGCGCACGGCTGTCTTTAGGGCCAAGGCTCTTTGTGACTCCCAGCTTGCCGGAAAGTAAGCCGCACTGAGCCATGGTGCAATAGCTAAGCAGGGCCGGCAGCCGAGCAAAACGCCAGAAGCGCCGGTGATGTGGTTGGTCGTGAAAAATGTCCTGGTCCGTGCCCGTTCGGTCGGCCAGCAGCGTGCCCAGGCGGCTGCGTCTGTGCGTCCTGCGCGCCTGCCGTCCAAGCAGTTGGCCAACAGTGCGTCTACTTGCGCCAAGGTGTAGTAGGCCAGCAGCGCAGCCAAATGGCTGGTTGTCTTGTCGTTCTGCGTTGCTCGGTAGTTGACCAATAGCGCGTTCACTTGCGCCACGGTGGCAGGCCAGCAGCGCAGCTGCAAGGGCTGCGTCACGGCCGACTTGGCGCGTTGTCGCCGTTGGCCAGCGCAGCAGAGAGAGAAGCCTCCAGACGCAGATTGCAAACGACGTTGTTTCCGCGAACAAGCTTCCAAGTCGTAGGGCGGCGAGGTTGCAAGGATTGCGTCGAGGGCGCTCTGGAGCGTGGTCTTGCTGGCTGAGCGCGGCGTTCGTGGCGTACGAGGCCAGCAGCGTTGCGTCGGCCTTGGCCCTGGAGCGCCGAGATGCTGGCATCCCCGGCTAGCAAGCTGCGCTGCGACAGGCCTCGGTGACCTAGCAGGGCATTTGCTATCTTGGTGTCTACCCCCAGCAGCGTGTCCAACCGTCCACCGTGGAAAGCAGGGGCTGCCATCATGGTCGAGGCAACGGAGCCATTCATGGGTGCTCTTCGTGGGCACCACGCCCTCCAGCACGTTGAAGGCCGACTGGTCAGCCTTGTGAAAGAGGGACGTGGTCAGCAAGCTCCCGTGCGCAGCTACCGGTGGCCAGGGCTGCTGCCGTGGCCACGCGACTGCCGGCGCCAGCGCGCTGCGGAGCCGGCCTTGCTTTTGGATCGAAGCCGCGGAGCCGGCCTTGCTTTGAAGCGTGCCTTGTGTCTGCCCTTTAAATCAGAACATGGAGACCTCTAGGATGGTCCAAGCAACTAAAAATCGAACATTTCAATTGAGTCCCTTTCAATTCGGCACCCTCAAGCAAGAAGGTCAAAGTATCAGACCCCAACTTAGCAGTAATCACCTTGCAAGACGGCCAAGCATGCCTGGCATGGATGGACAATTACACCCTCGGCTCTTGTAGAGACTTGGCCCATCGGAGAATTACGCCTGACCAAAGAAGCCCAACGCTACATTGCGCGCTTTCACGGTAGAGCGCAGCCGCCGCCACAGAAGCCAATATCATCAAGTTGTCCACAACTTCGCGGCCTACGCAACATTGTTCCCAAAACGACTGGCACCGGAGTCCGACGCCTCACTTCGTGGTCACCGCACGTTTTGACAACGTCCACGACCCTCTCTACGGCAGCTTTGTGCCAAGATGCACTTCACCGTGCCAATTGCAAAGCTGCACTTCGGGGGCGCGCTTTCAGGCGCCGGCCTGGCTGCAACGGTGGACGTCTACGGCCTCCAGATCCTGGACGCAACCCTGGCCGCCAGCGCAGGCAACTTCTGCCAGCTTCATGGTGGGAGGCTTCAAGCTGCGCGGCCCCCAACTTGGTAATGTACGTCAGCGCGGCCGACAACGACTGCGTGGGCGTCACCGGCACCTTCCTTGGCACGGCTGCAGAAAGTGTGGAGTGCTGGACTTCTGGAAAATGTTGGCCTTGGACATGTACACCGCGAAGTTGGAGGCCGTGCCCGGGCGTCAGGCTGTAGGTGTGCACGATGTTTCAGGGGTTCACGGTGTTGCCGTCCACTCACTGCCACACACGCTGCATCTGCCGCTGGGACAAACCGACCTGGTGACTTTGCTTTTGGAGTCCATGTAAACAATGCACGGGAGAAGCGGCCACAAATCAAACGCCCCTTCAAGCCCAGGAGCCTTGGAAAGGAAGGAAGGACGGAATACGGCCGTGTTCTTTCAGTTCCACCATGTCAGCAGCTTTGCGGACGGCCAGCAGCTGTTTTGCGGGTCGGCTGCAAAGTGTTCCCTTGGCGCAATTGATCCCACACAGCGTTTTGGAATGGTGATGAACAAAGGACATGACTTCATCCCACTCACCGGTCATCCCTTTCTTTCTCATGTCCTGGCTCTTTCTCTCACCCGTTGGTTCGCTCGCGAGCTGCGGATGAGAATGAAAGAGAGGAAAAGGGATGAGAAAGAAGGGACACCTCACACATCCATCTCACCTCCAATCCCAGTCCTTTCTTTCCTGGTATTTTGGAGGTTAAGGATGTGATGGAAGGTGATACGCTGCGTCAAGCCTTTCCCAACCTACCTTCATTCCAGGCTTGACAGTGGACAGCATTCCATCTCTTTCCTCTTCGTGCATCCAGTCCTCAACCAATGAAGATAGAAGGGACATAGGCGAGAGAAGGGATCCCACTCACTGTCATGTCACCCTTCCTCACTCTCTCTCACCGTCTGGTCTCCCTTAACTTGCCCGACAGTGGAGGAAGAGGAGAAGGGAGGAAGGGGGGGCTTAAGGGGGGGCTTAAAGGGGGCATAAGGGGGGGCTTAAGGGGGGCTTAAGGGGGGCCCCCTTCAAGCCCCCTCTCAGAAAACAGACGAATTCCATCCCGCCGATTTTTGTGTCAGCACTGCAAGTGGGATGCCTGAGCCTCTAGCTCGTTTTCGGAAAGCACTTTGCTCACGCTTTCAGCCCGGAAAACAGGCGAATTCCATCCCTGTCACCGCTTGTCACCGCTTCGTCACCGCTCTCTTTTGGGCCGAAAAGTGCGCAAAAGCGGCCAAGTTCCCGAGAGGACTTCTTGGCAAGTTTGAGTCAATAATGGAACGGGCTGATTCATTAATGGGCAAGGTTGGTTCATTAATGGGCAAGGTTCGTTCATTATTGGGCAAGGTTGGTTCATTAATGCCCGGCCGCTGGTGGGTGCTGCAGCTGAGACAAGGTAGCGCTTGAGCCTCCGAGGTGTCTCATGGCCCGTACAAGCTTTGTCCTGTAAAACTATGCACACAATGCATAGCTTCGCCGGTCAATTCATCATGTGCTACAGGCCGAGGTGTCAGTAATGTGTCCCGAGTGTTTTGACCGACGCCATCGGTCAATTCATAAGTGAAGGATACTATCCCTCACTTCTTGTGGATATTTTCAGACCAAGGTGTCCGACACCATTGCCCCGAATGGTCCATAGCGACCCAGCGCTACGAAGACCCCAAATGCTCCTTAGCGGCTCAAGGGGACCGAATTCGCGTAACGACTACTCCTAAGAAAACATGTTTGAAGGACCTGTCACGGGCAACATCCCGGAGGTCCTGGACAACGGAGAGGTAACTGACAGCACGCACGTCACTGCAGGGCAGCTGGCCCTCGCTCTGACACCCTACGCGCAAGTGGCTGACCTGGCAATGAACACGGCAGCCTCCGCCAACAACGCAGCGTCCATCCAGTCCCTGGACGACCGGGTCACCGCAGAGCTGGCCTCAAAGCTGGACAGCAGCGCACTGGCGCCGGCAATTGCGCCTCTAGCCACGGCGGCGGCCCTGGCCACCACGGACGGACAGCTGGCCGCGCACGGCAGCAGCATCGCAGCGCTGCCAGACCAGTCGGCCTTCGACGTGCTGGAGGGCGTGGTGGCCACGAAGAGCACCCCGCACGGCGTGGATCTGAAGCTGTCCAACTACAGCACCACGGCGGCCATGAACGGCTCCATCGCCTCGGCCAACAACGCCACGCTGGCACGGTGGCGGCCAACTACGGCCTCAAGACGGTGGTGGACCAGCACTCCCTAGACATAGCGGCGAGGATCACGCCGCTGGAGGTAGACACCAAGGTGGCCAACGCTCTCCTGGGAGCCGCCACCGCCGCAGCGCTGGCCTCCAAGCTCGCGAGTCAAGACGCCTCCAGGCTGCAGGCCTCCAAGGCGGACGCCAGCGCACTGACTGCTTACGCCCTGCTGTCTGCCGTCGACACTTCCTCGGAGGTGGACTCTAAGATAGCGGCAGCCCTCTTGGGCGCAGTCACCACGGCGGCCGCTGCCCTCCCGGCAAGGCGGACGCAAGCGCGCTCGCCGCCTTGCTCTCCACGGTGGACGGGTTGGACACGCCGCTGGAGGTAGACACCAAGATAGCAAATGCCCTGCTGGGTCTCGCCACCGAGGCCTTCGTCGCAGCGCAGCTTGCTAGCCGCGACGCCAGCATCACGGCGCTCCAGGGGGCCAAGGCCGACGCGACGCTGCTGGCCTCGTACGCCACGAACGCCGCGCTCTCAGCCAGCGAGACCACGCTCCAGAGCGCCCTCGACGCAATCCTCGCGGAGCTCGCCGCCCTGCAGCTTTCCGGCAGCGGCGGAGTTGTTAACGCGCCGGCCTGGGCGGGCTTCACTACTTGGGAGCTCGTTCGCGGAAGCAACGTCGTTCGCAACCTGCATCTGGAGGCTCCTCTCTCTGCTGCGCTGGCCAACGGCGACGACACGCTGAGCATCACGGCCGACTGCTACTCCGTCGCAGCGGCGGACGCGGCCCTCGCGGCTGCGCTGCTTTTCTGCTTTTCGCTACTTGGCTGACCTGCACCCACTTGTGATGCAAGCCATGTTAGAGTGAGACCGGAACCATGCAATAGAGAACGTCGGGCTATTTACCGACAACGCAAAAAGAACCAGTATGCCAGCAGGTGGCAAATTAAAAGGCGACGGAAAGTCCGGGTGTACCCTCCCTGCGACTCAGCGATTGGCAGGAATCGCCAGCGCCTTCGGCACTGTTCTGAAATAAAATCATGCAGAAATCCGTTCCCAAGCACCGCTGAAGGAAGGTAAAAAGACCCATGAAAAGAGGGTAGTGAAGTGCCATTCCACGAACCGAGAAAGGTGAAACAGGTCAAGAGCTTATAAAACCGCCTCCTTCTTCTTCAGACGGATCAAGCGGCTGCAGCGTTTCATCCAGGCAGTTTTCGCCCGCTGGAGATTTTCGGTGGTGTCGCCCTCAAAGTCGACCCGCAGCACTCCAGATAGGCAAGGTATGTCCGGAATGCGATGGAGTCCAGGCCTGTGCTTGGTTCTTGTATCGCACCGGAAATACTGCATTTGCTCAAGGAAGGGTTCGTAGTCGGGCAGGTACGGCCGCACCACAACACCCGCAAGCTTTTTCGTACCCCAAAAGTACCGCATAGAAGGAACCTCCGAGGATGTTGCAAAGGGGAAAAGTGGCCTGTCCATGAGCCGTTTGTAGATATCGACGCAAAAAATCCAGTCCAAAATTTCAACATTGTACGGGCGAGGGACAGCTTTTGCACCAGGGTGGTCATGGTAAAGCACGTAGTGGGGCCGCTTAGGCGTACCGGTGTTAATGGGGATCCGGTGCCCGGTACTCATGATGAAATGGATGTACAGCTCAAGGAAGCTAATGCCGGGATCGTGCTCGGGAGCATGCGCATAAGCCCCCACCCAAAGAAACAAAGAGGTCTGTGTGCAGTCTCATCAAGACTCTCAAGGCTCCAGGTCTGAAAGGGGCCTGGAGGTTGCGCGCCTGCAAGCCGGTTTGCAAACTCATCTGTGGTTGGGTTGCGTCAAGAACTGGTTTCGTGAAAGCGCCATCCTGGGCTGAATGCTGAAAAGAAGTGGCGTGAAGGTTGCAAAAAACTTTAGCCCGTTGGCAACTGACCTGCACCTGCTGGTGGTACTGAGAAAGAAGCTGAGCCCACTCCTCCGGTAATGCCTCCCGCTGTCGGTTGGCAGCTGCATCTGCAAGGTGGTTGCCGTAGTGTACATATCGAGAAAGATCATCCTCACATGCAAGGAGATCCTTGTGCGCCTTGACTTTACAGACCTGTAAGTCAGGGTCTCTTTCAACAATAGCGGCACACAGCTTGGAGATGAGGTCGAAATTACGAAATCGTCGGAAAAGGGGTGCGTGAGGTGTGGCCTGCACAGCCTCAACCAGATTGGCAACGTATTGGCTATCAGTCCAAATGGTACCCCTCGCGCCAGCTTCAAAAAGTCTGCAAATGGGATAAAGTTCGCCCCGGTTATTGGTCTGGGTACCAGGTACAAAACCTACTTGCACAACCTGAAAGGTGTTAGGCAGCTGGCGGCGGTTGGACCATGTGTGCTCCATCAACGCAGACCGGACCAAATCGGTAGTAAGGCAATCCGTGACAATGGCCCAAGCAGCAACCCGGGCGTGCGGGTCATCTGTAACGTTGGTGCTAGCATCTGTCCAATATGTTTTTCTTCCTTGGAGATAGTCGGCCCCAATCTGAGGCGAATCCGGAAGGCCAGCATGTAGGACATCAAGCTGATATCCAGCGTCACAAAGGGCAACCACTGGGAGTTGCGAAGGCTCAATACCATCATCCTGGGCTTGCTCACGTAGCAACACAAGGTCGGGGCGCCTTTCTCCCAGTTCTGCACATTCGAGGATGCGGTGGTTGTGGCAAGGCGGATGTAGTGGTCGGCCCTAGTGTCGTCCTTCGACCACAGTTTTGCGGTGCCATCCAAGCTGAAAGGAGGTGTATTCTGCCACGCTTTCCTTTTGGCGATGGCGTTATAAACCCGAGTTTCCCAAGCATGGAGCATGAGTGCTCGCACATCTGCAAAGTCGCAAGTCCGCAAATTTACTTGCCGATTGCAAAACCCGAGGACACCATCAGCTGGGTAGTGGAGCCCCCAAGTCCAGGCCAAAACCGCCAAACAATACGCAGGTCCCCGTCGCATAGATTTGGCCTTGCCGGCCGGGATGAGTGCAACTGCCCGCTGCCATATATTGTCCGCCCAAATGGAATCATAATGGAAAATGTTCAAGAGAGTGCGCATGAGTCTGATGGCCTGCAGGAATTCCGGGTCGACAATCTGAGAGTTGCACATGCTACATACCACCCAGCCACACAATTGCTTTTTGTTGCCTAGGAGAGCCCTTGCAAAAGTCTGCCGAAGATCGTGCAACTGCTTTTTCATTCAAAGGGACAGTCTCCGTTCCGTACAAAAAAGTGGGTGCTGCAGCCGTAAGTAACATGCGAATCTTGTCTGCAATACTCAATGGCAACCGTCCCAACCTTTCCGCCGCGAACTTGGCCTTTACGACCCGAGCATTTTGCGGATATTTGACATCCTTCCTGGTGTAATTCATCGCAGCGCCCAAGTCGATCTGATCATGGACAACCCGAAAATGGGGCTGGCCGGTTATCGCGGTGCCGGTATCAGCATAAAACTGTAGGGCTTTTCGCAAGTCGGCCGTTGTGCCCCAGGCCCAACACTTGGTGTATTGAACGGCGAGGGTCCAATCAAGCATGAACTGCCTGGATGTTTTCCACGCCCGAACCAAATCCTGAATGGAATTTGCGGTAAATTCAAGGTTGTCGATCAAAACATACGGTTGTACTCCCTGCGCATGGACCACCACATACCACAAGTAGCCCAGGGCGACAATTGCAGCAACTGAAAGAGGGTCTCCTTCGGCACATCCTGTAGTGGAAGGGCGAAAAGGGCCCGGCTCCCGATTGACAATGAGCGTTCTGGTAGATGCAGAAAGCCAGGTTCGCCAAGTGCGCACGATGTGCTCAGGCGTACCCAGTTTCTGTAACAAGTATAGCACTACACCTCCTCGCAAGTGGACGCGCTGTTGGTCACGGGCACGGCGCAGGACGCGGAGACTACCGGTGCCATCTCGGCCGCGCTGCTGGCCTACTACACCTCGGCGCAGGTGGACGCCCTGTTGGGAGATTACCGCACGGCAAGCGCGCAGGACACGCAGACGCAGGCCGCCATCGCAGGCGCGCTGCTGGCCTACCGGACGGGCCCGGACCAGGACGTCTTCACAACCAACCAAATCACCTCGGCGCTGGTGGCGTACCGCTCGGCCGCCGACCAGGACACGGCAACGGCCTCAAGCATCGCAGCCGCCCTGCTCAGCTACTACACCATCGCACAGGTGGACGGCCTCCTTGCGGGCAAGCTCGGCGTCACGGAGGCAGCCTCGGCCCTGCAAATAGCCGTGCGCTTTCCGGACGACGCAGGGGCCGACAAGGTGGTGGCCGCCATAGGAGAGCAGATCCTGGGCCCCACGGACGTCTCACTGTCAAACTGGACGGTTCGCCCCAGCAGCGGCTGCAGCGTGGTCCTGGCCACGCACACCGCGGGCGCAGCGAGCGTGGACGGCTACACCCTGACCCTGGCGGTGAACCCCTGGAACATCGTGCGCACCTACAACTTGACGCCAAGCCGAGAGCTCCTCTTCGCCTGCCGGTACCGGCTTGGCACGGCCTCCAACCTCGTTGAGCGCCTTCGCCTGGAACATCGTGCGCACCTACACCCTGACGCCGGGGAGACGCTACTCCTTCGGCTGCCGGTACCGGCTGGGCACGGCCTCCAACTTGGTGATGTACGTCAGCGCAGCCGACAACGACTACGTGGGGCGTCACCGGCACCTTCCTCGGCACGGCCGCACAAGGTGTCTGGAGCACGGCGCGCCTGGACTTCTCGGTGCCACCGGGCGGAGTCGCAAACTTTGGGATCCCCGGGCTGGTGCAGCAGTCGGCGGGCACGCTGGACCTGTACAGCATGCAGATCAGGGCCTCAAGGGAGAGTCGGTCTCCGTGACGGACCTGCTGGCCAACTCACTGGCCCTCAAGGGCCACGCTGGACGGGCTCACCGCGCAGGGCAACGTGGGCTGGACCAGCTGCCGTGAACTGCACCAATGTGTTCACGACGGGCGTGGACCCCTTGGGCGCCATTTCCTTCGCAGCGCTTACAGCCACAGGCACCGTCGCCGGAGCCACGCTGTCGTCCACAGGCGCCGTGTTAGGCAGCTTGCTGAGCATCACCGGGGCGGCCAGCGTGGAACAAGCTTGGCCACCAGAATTACAGGCAGCATTGACGATCAACAACACCCAACGGGCAACGTGTCACAGGCACGCTGACGGCCTTAGGCGCAGCAACCGCAGCAAGCTTTGCAGCCACCGGGGCGCTTACAGGCGCCACGCTAACCATTCCCGGGGACTGCAAGAGCCTGGACTGCACCTACGGCCACGAGCGGCGGAGCGTCAACGGACAGCGTGGTGCGCAGCGACGTGACAAGCTTGGACAGTTGCGTCCAACACGCTTACCGCGACCAACACCTCCAACTTCTTGGACAATCTCTTCTTGACGAAGAACTGAGCGGGTGGAGCTGCATTGTCCAACAACAGCGCGGCGTCAACAACAAGGCGCTAGTGCAGACGAAGAGTCTCTTAACCCAAGAAACCCCGGCTGCTTGTGATTGCAGGCAACACGGGCAACGTAGTCTGCAACACAAGCTTTACGGACTTGTCGGACAGCCGGAAACAAAGTGGAAGAATTTAACGGAAACCACCCGCTAAAGCGATGCACGGAGATGGTTACCCTCAACTACTTGCACCTTACCAGCATGCTCTGGGGCGTACGCAAGGGCTTCCAGACCCAACTGGACAAGGTGGAAGCCGGCAGGCCAGACGCCCGCAGACGAACCATCAAGGCCGTCTACAAGAATTCCATAGGCTTTGGCAGCTAGCGCACACGCTGCGACAGGCTTAGGTGCGCAACTCCAGCATTGTTAGAGAGAAAGTGAATGCGTTTCTAGTAGTAAGGAAAGACTGCTTATAGGGACCAATTAATTTTCGGAAAAACCCTGCAAAACAGCCAAATTCTCCAACCAGCTGAACGTTTTTCCGATGTCACCGGTCTTTGTCACCACTCCGTTTTTGGTGCAAAAGCGCTACGGTCAACTCCGAAAAGTTCGTTTTTTCGTGTCAGACGTTAAAAGTGGTGCCTGACCCTCCAAGTTCGCTCGTTTTCCGCCGAAAACCGGCTCCAGGCGTTCGCCGTGCTGCGAATTCCGTCTTCTGCCCCGAAAAGCCTGCAAATTCCAGCCCGCTGAACTCGTTACCGCTTGTCACCGCTTTGTCACCGCTCACTTTTTGGGTGCAAAAGTGCGCAAAACCGGGCCCAGTTCCCGAGCTCCTTCTCCGCAGGGTTTTTCGCGGCCCGACAGCCCGCCGAGGACCAGGCTCGGAGTCCGACAGCCCGCCGAGGTGGTCCGTCAGCCCGCCGAGCTTGTCACCGATGTCACCGCTTCGTCCGGCTCCGTTTTTGGTGCAAAAAGCGCTCAAAACGGTCGAGTCCGAAGAGTCCGTTTTTCGTGTCGGACGGCGAGTGGGATGCCTGAGCCTCCAAATTCGCAGGTTTTCGGTCGAAAGCGGGCTCCAGACGACCACTTTGCTCAGTTTTCCGCTTTGAAAAGCGGCGAATTCCAGCCCGCCGAGCATGTCACCGCTTGTCACCGCTTCGTCACCGCTCTCTTTGGGGCCGAAAAGTGCGCAAAAGGCTTGGAAAAGCGAAGTCGGAATTCCGACCTTGCTCCATACCGAAGTCGGATTTCCAGCAGCACTAACGGAGTTGGTTTTCAGCCCGAAAA
Organism: Effrenium voratum; assembly: GCA_963377175.1. Lineage (NCBI taxonomy): Eukaryota > Dinophyceae > Suessiales > Symbiodiniaceae > Effrenium > Effrenium voratum. Next base: position 1,307,289 of record CAUJNA010002446.1, on the reverse strand, counting down.
GCCCAGGTGCGGGCCTGGTGCGGGCGCGGTGACAAGCGTGACATGCTCGGCGGGCTGGAATTCGCCGCTTTTCCGGCCCGAAAGGAAAACTGAGCAAAGTGAGGCTCAGGCATCCCACTTGCCGTCCGACACGAAAAACGGACTCTTCGGACTCGACCGTTTTGAGTGCTTTTTGCACCAAAAACGGAGCCGGACGAAGCGGTGACATCGGTGGTGACAAGCTTGGCGGGCTGACGGACCGCCTCGGCGGGCTGTCGGACTCCGAGCCTGGTCCTCGGCGGGCTGTCGGGCCGCGAAAAACCCTGCGGAGAAGGAGCTCGGGAACTGGGCCCGGTTTTGCGCACTTTTGCACCCAAAAAGTGAGCGGTGACAAAGCGGTGACAAGCGGTAACGAGTTCAGCGGGCTGGAATTCGCAGGCTTTTCGGGGCAGAAGACGGAATTCGGAGCACGAACGCCTGGAGCCGGTTTTCGGCGGAAAACGAGCGAACTTGGAGGCTCAGGCACCACTTTTGACGTCTGACACGAAAAAACGAACTTTTCGGAGTTGACCGTTTTGAGCGCTTTTTGCACCAAAAACGGAGTGGTGACAAAGACCGGTGACATCGGAAAAACGTTCAGCTGGTTGCAAAATTTGGCTGTTTCGCAGGGTTTTGGGACCCAAATCCAAAAATTAATTGGTCCCTATAAGCAGTCTTTCCTTACTACTTTTCTAAACGGCCTCGGAAAACCAGACCGACCGCAGAGAGGCTACAACAGCTTTGTGTCTTGAAGCTCATGACCTGCAGGTGGAACCTAGCAGACATAAAGGCCTTCGACGGCAAGTTCTACCCCTTTATGCTGGTGGGCACTAATGCGTTCCAAAAAAGTGGCTGCGGAGCCGCTGAAGAACCGTATTGCAACCACCACCGCGGCAATATAAAGAAGGTGTTTCGCCGGGGGTGACTGACCCCGAAATGGCTAAGCTTGCTCTGCGCAACATGAGCGCCGGGCCAAACCAAGGTAACGCCCGGAAATCAAGGTTAAGAACATGGTTAGAATTGGGGTAAGCCGATCAAGAGCCCACAGGGCGCATGGCGTCGATGGTGAAGACCTGCTGCCCAGGAAGAGGGCGCAGCCGCAGCTCGCGGTCCAAGCGGCCCCACGCGGGCGCAGTTCTGTCACAGCGGCCTTGCCGCTGGGCGCACGCGGCTCCTCCAGAGGCACCGCCCGGACGGCGCTGAGCCCCAGGCGGCCCCAGATGCGGTCAGACAGCTCGGAGATCATGGCGCGAATTGGTTTGAGCTGAATAAATTGCTTTCTATAGAAAAATAATAAAATATTCAGTCGGTCGGACGAGCGCTTCTTTTTTTCTGTCACGTTCTGTCCTGGTTTCTGTTCTGTCCCGGATTCTACCGCGTCACAGCGAGTCGGCGGTGCTGCCCTGCAGGTTCAGCGCAGTGAGGAGCTTTTTGGAGGCCTCGTCCGCGCCTTCTCAACCCGCTCCAAGGCGGCGAGGGTTGCGCTCTTGGCCGCCAGCGAGAGCGGCAGCCGCTCAGCGATCTTCTTGCTGACGAGCTGCTCCTCCACCTCGTAGAGCTCTCTCTCGATCTGCGCCAGCGAGGCGATGTCGCTCGTGCGAATCCGGCGCTGCCTCAGGGCCTCGCGGAGCGTCTCGCAGCTCTCCTCCTGGCGCTCCTCGGGCGAGCAGCGGGCCGTGCGCTGGTTGAGGCGCTTGCGAAGCTTGAGCCGAAGCTCTTGGGCATGCTTCAGCATGTCCCTCCAGTCCTGCATGTCGACCTCCTCCGCCGGGAACCTGCCGGCGACCCCGTCAGCCAGCAGCCGCTCCAGCACGGGCGCTCCCCGAGTAAGCTCGTCATGCAGGCGGCTCACCTCCTCCAGAGAGGCTCCCCCGCTTCAGCGCATCGGCGTCGACGACGGCCCTCAGCAGAGGCCTCAGCTGCTCGCGGCGCTCCAGGACGTGGGCGGTCATTCTGATTTTTTTTAATGAGCAAAAAAAGGCTGCGGCATCGGAAGAAACTACAGCGGGCACTTGCGAGACGGTGGCTCCACACGCAGATCCGTGACCTCAAGACTCAAGCCGCACATGCCGCTCATCAACCACAAGCTGCGCGCTCTCAGCCTAACGCGCGCGGCGCAGTGGGCCAGCTCAGCGGGGCGGTCCGCAAACGTGCCGCCGGCGTTCCAGAAGCGCGCGTGGGCCGGCAGCTTGGCTTTCAGCATCCAATCGCCGCCGCGCGATTGCCTCACAGAGGGCAGCAGCCGCTGGCGCACGGCCTCGGGCGTGAGCTTCGCGCGCGTCGAAGACGCGCTCGGACGCGGCCGCCAGCTGCTCGACCAGATCGGTCTCGGCCCGCTCCCAGAAGAGCCTCGCGCGCTCATCGGTTGCAAAGCTCACGCTGGGGCGCTGCCCCTCGGAGAAGGCCCTGGGCTCCCATGGATTTCCAGCAAAGCTTCGCTCTGCCAAAACAGCGGCTCCAAGCACAAGAATTTGCCACCCTTAGCATTGGAGCGCACCTCGCCCAACTTCCACATGCTAGCCTGGCTCGTCATCCTTTTCTGTCTCCGATTAAAAAAAGATTGGTCCGAGCATGCGAAACTGCTTGAGCCGCGCCCTCGCCTGTGCGTGCTTTGTTGTGCTGGTGGTAATTGTTAAACATGCCGAGACTGCTGGAGCTGTTTTGCGGCACAAAGTCGATTGGCCGAGCCTTCGAGGCGGCGGGGTGGGAGGTCGTCTCCCTGGACATCGTGTCGAAATTTGAGCCCACGATCCTGTGCGACATCCGGAGCTGGGACTACACGCTGTTTCCGCCGGGGCACTTTGACATGGTCTGGGCCAGCCCGGTCTGCACGGAGTACAGCCGAGCTCTGACGATGCGCCCTCGACGACTCGAGGAGGGCGACGCGCTGGTGCTCAGAGCCCTTGAGATCATGGCGCACTTCGACCCGCTCATGTGGGTCATAGAGAATCCGGCCACCGGGCTGCTGAAGACCCGCCCGTTCATGGAGCGCCTACCCTGGGTGGACGTTACCTACTGCAAGTACGGGACTCCGTACAGGAAGCAGACCCGGCTGTGGACCAACATGCGCTGGAGGCCGAGCCGAGGGCTGTGCAGGAGCGGCAGCCGGCGCGATGCGTGGGAAGACGGGAGGCATCTGAGGGGCATGGGGGGCCAGCGCGAGAGGGTCAGAGGGCAGTCGCGCGAGCTGCTTTACAGCATTCCTACGGCGCTGTGCGAGGAGATTGCGAGCGCGAGCCGAGGATCATTTTCTTATGAGATTTCTTTATTCTCACAGGGTTGGCTCAGACTGGTGGCTGAACTCTACGCGGGCATCACCCGAAAATTGGGTGTCTCTCGGCGATGATCCGTCTCGGTGGAATCGAGCCCGTGGCCTCCCAGCTTCAGAGCTGCAGCGCCTCTTCCAATTGAGCTATGGATCCTTGCTGAGGCGCTCACCGGGCTGGAGGCGGAAAGATCCGTCTCGGGGATTTCTTGCTCCCAGGAGAGGCGCTCACCGGGCTGGCTGGAGGTGGAAAGAACCGTCTCTCCACAATGATCCGTCTCGGACCAGGATATATTTTTTTAGGGAGGAAAATGAATTCCCAAAAAAGGCACTCACCCGAAACAATGATCCGCGCCCGGGTGGAATCGAGCCCGCGGTCTGCAAGTCAGAGCTGCAGACCCTCTTCCAATTGAGCTATGGACCCTTACTAGTCAAGCACGGAGACTCCTGTGCCAGACGCTCTCAACACGTCCGTCATCGTGCCGTCGAACGCCTTGAAAGTGAACCGAGCCAGGTCGCCCGAGCGGGTGCTGACGCCGCTGAGGCGAGGGGCATCTTGGGCAGGGGTTCGGAGTGGCCGGCGCCAGCGGGTTGGTGGCGTCCGTGTTTCTGACTCTGAAGGCGATCTTGATCGACTCAGGGTCGATGAACGAGGTGCCGCTGGTCAGCGGAATGCGGCAGACCCTCGAGGTGGCGGGAGAGAAGGAGCTCAGCGAGCTGGGGAAATACTGCACGTCGTGCCGTGCGGTCACGTAGTTGGTGTTGCTGGTTTTCAGCTTGTAGTCCAGGCTCTGCATCATGCTCCGGCTGTGACTACCTCCATGCTTCTTTACATGTAGCGCAACACGCATTTTCACTCGTACGGCGAAGGAGAGTCTAGGCCGCCTCGATGTCTCGGGCCAGCTGGTCAGCGGAGGCAGGCGGCTCTGGCGTGACTGCCCTGAGCTGCGGGAGCTTGCCCGGGAGTTCGGCTGGGACTGAGGCAGCCAGGAAAAGGGGCGCGGCGTGCGATTGGCCTTCGCCTGGACTCGGAAGCCAGACTGGGAGGAGGCGCGGCTGCTTGCAAGGCTGCCTGAAGTGCTGCTGCTGGAGCGCAGCGTGAAGTGCTGGGGCTGCGTGGCGTCGTTCATGTTGTTGGCGGACCGGACGTCCTGCACGGCCGCGTCCTTGCTGCCCTGCTGAGGCCGGAAGAGCGTGTTCTCCAGCACCCAGCCCGTGCCGCGGGCGAGACCGTAGGCTGCGCCGCCTGCGAGGCCAGCGTTCCAGCAACCTCGCCCGCCGTGGGTGCGAGGGCTGCTGCTCCTTCTGCCAGGCCTCCCAGGTACCCGAAGGCCCCACCCACACCCTCGGAGGCAACGGCTACCTCACCCTCCTCCACAGCCACCGCTGCCGTCTCCTCTATGGCCTGCGCTGCGCCGCGCTCCACCTCCTGCGCACGCTGCCCCACCTCGTCCAGGAGGCGCTCTACGTCGTCGGGTCGACCGATGATCTGCGGCGGTGGCTGCGGCTGCGGCCCTGGGCGGGGCAATACGTTCATGCGGACGTACTCGGCAGCGTCCTGGGGGAGCTGGGAGCGGAAGGCCTGCACCGCCGCGAGCCCTGCTGCTCCTGCGCTCACAAGGTCCGCTGCTGCCTGCGCTCCGTCGGCCGCGCTGCGCAAACGGCCCGTGATGGAGGGCGGGCCCTGACCGTTGTTCGTCAGCGCGTCGGCCTCTGGGTCTCCAGCCAGGTCGTCCTCGCCGAAGCGGTTTCCTCCGCCTTGGCGCATCTGGGCCAAGTCCTCGTCCGGAATCGCTCTCAGGGTCCGGCTGGTCCAGGGGCAGCGGCTCATTCCACTCCAGGTAGCCCACAACCTGCTCGTTTCACGTGCAAGATTCATTTGGTGTGCACTCCTTTAAGCAAAAGCGCCAAACAGAAACAAACAAACCATTAACCCCTTTCTCCCTTATTGCTCACCCCTTTTCACTTGCCGGTTCGGGCCATCACATTCATCCGACCCTTGATGGCCACAAAACCCCCCCCCCTCCTCAGAACTCGTGTCTGACAAGGGAAGAGGATGCCAAAACGCAAACCGCGGGGCCCACTGATGCGGCCGTACAAAGCACAAAATGCCGTAAATATAACGCAGCAGTCTGACGGCAACTGTCCCCCTTTTAGGGGCAAAGTAATCAAGGGAGTGGGGGAGTGGAGGGTAGGTAAAACAAAAGCTGTCATGTGCACACCAAAGAATCTTGAGCCAAAATGGTCCCAAGCCACAAATGATCCACACATGAAACATACATGAAACAAGTCCATGAAACGTTTCACGTGCAAGATTCATTTGGTGTGCACTCCTTTAAGCAAAAGCGCCAAACAGAAACAAACAAACCATTAACCCCTTTCTCCCTTATTGCTCACCCCTTTTCACTTGCCGGTTCGGGCCATCACATTCATCCGACCCTTGATGGCCACAAAACCCCCCACTTAAACTATCAGGGGAGGAGCATCGCCCAAAATACCCCCAAACGAAAAGTGAGGCTCCGACCGGCATGTGAGAAAAGGGAGAGAGATGGGTACTAATCGGCCTGGCTCAAGGCAGATCCCACTTCAAAGAAATGGAAGGAGGGCATAGCTGGACTCCACTATTGGCGATCCACAAATCGCTCAGCGAAAAGCGGAGTCGCAAAGAAGGATCGAGCCCCTGAGGGACATCGCCGCATTGATCCCAGCGGCTAAGTACATCTGCCAATACATTGTCTTGACCTGCTATATGGCTAATATCCAACTCCAAATTAAAAGTTGACGAAAGCAAGCACATCTTCTCTAAGAAGAGACAGTGCGGGAACGAGGTCGAGAAAAGTTTGTTCCCTCCGGCTTCCGCTGCAGCATTGTCGGAAAGGGAAGGCATGACCAAAGGTAGTCTAAAAGAAGGAAAACAGCGGATCATCAGCCATCTGCGCCAGTGTTTCAAAACAGGCAATGTTCTTCTGCATGGAGACAGAAACAGGAATTGAGAGGTGCTCGAAATCATGAAAGGTGAACTTTTCTGAATACCAAGCCACCACTGAGCTGTCTATGCGCAAAAAACCCCCGATTTGGCACTCAGATCCATGGGCACAAGCATCTGCCAATGCATCCCCGTGCCACCGTGGCTTGGGTCGCAACACTCGCACAGGGGGGAGCTTGCCCAGCCAATCCTGAAAAAGATGCAAGGTGCGGCATGCATCACTATCCAAACGACGCTTGGTGGAATGCGGGTTGACAATGCGAAGCCAAATCCGTTTGTGTGGGATACGAACCCGACTCAAGTCTGTAAGACAACCAACTGCCTGGTGGCTGACTGACAAAAGTGTTGCTCCCACTGGGATGGCGGTTCCCTGAGGTTGCCGCACGAATACCAATTTGTCGGAAAGGCAGGCCACAATACCACTCAGGTTCTACACTGTAATGGGTGGCCGGAATAGTATTCAATGAGCGATACAAATGGTGCAGCCAAATGCGCATAAATGGGAAAAGTTGCGTGATCCACATTGCCAGGCCAATAAACTTCTGGAGGGACTTGACCGTGGTCTTATTTGATCGCAGGAGGTCGGAAATCTGCAAATGAATCTTGCGGACCTTATCCTCCGGGATCTCCAAGAAACCTGTGGAGATATGGAAAACCCAACCAATCCATTTGATGGTGCCAGAGAGTTCCGTTTTCGCCCAACTCACTGGGATACCAAGCACCTGGCAGGATAGCGCCACCATGGCTGCTGTGATCGGGATAATATCGGCTCGTTGCATAAATAAAAAGTCATCCACGAAAAGATGCCCTGTGTGTGCGATCCAAATCAGAAGGTGCCAAAATCGCAAAATCCAGCCGCCCGGGCGGGCCCACCAAGCTGCCGAAAAACAGGCGCCGAAAGGAGCCACTTTGTAGAAATAAACGACGCCATCCAGGGTAAATCCAACTAATCCCTGCTCAGAAGGTCGCACCACAATTCGCTTATGGGCGCTCTTAATGTCAATGCTGAAGCCAGCCAGCTCCCTTGATTCCTGCCGTATCGGATAACAGCGCAACACGTCTTTAGCTGAAGGAAGAGTAACACGTTCCGGGACCCGGCATCAGGCATTGAGTCCAGAGATAGTGCTATCAACGACAAGCCTGGGCTTCCGCCCCTCAGAAAATGCAATGCCCAGCTTCCCCAGGGAGACCCCGGCAGGATAATCTGCTTGCGCCGCTGCCAAGTCCCCCGGGTACCGAAATACCCAATCCTCCTTGACCTCTTGTTCCACCAAGGTGCGTGTGAGCTCCAAGTTGTCTTCCGCCGAAGTCCAATTTTCGAAATGCGCTTGCAGGGCCCCGGCATCATCCGGCCCGTGAGCACGAATAGGAAAAACCCCAGACAACGGGATGTCATTATGAAAACCTGTAGGTACACCCGCAAGCAAGGAATCAAACAGGGTCACATCGGCATCATTCATCAAGACGCTCAATTTATTCATTACATGCAAAGCCATGGGTTGGCCAGGACGGATTGCCCAGTTGGCTTCCTGGCCATGTTCCTGCAAAAATTTTGTAACCATGGAGCGAAAAACCGACACCACCTCATCTGAAAATGGTGGGTCGTCGCAGTGACGTGCAAAATGGGCCACTACCTGCTTGTCCAGTCGTTGCTGCAATATCATGTGTACCCATTGTTTTCGCAATGCACCAAAACAGTCCTGAATACCAGGCGGCGGTGCGCTCCAGTCCGGCTGGGAAGTGAAGCCTCCTCCATCTTCTTGACTAAAAGGGGGGTCAAGAATGGATTTCTGTGGGACAGTCCGCAATGCGTCGTTCAAATCGCGCGCTCCACCCGCCACCAAAGGACACACCAACCATGCAAATCGATCCGCCAGTTGCTGAGGGTACTGAGCTGTGACACGACTCAAGAAATTGCCTGCAGCATCCCGGCGACCTGCAATAGGCTGATGCATACCCACAGGATGTGGGCAAGCACAAGCCAGGGTTTGCAAGCCTGGGAAGCTGGTGGCAAACAACCAAGATTTCGCCCAGTTCTCGCCAAAGGCACACGCTGCCAAGTTGATACACTGCGCACGGATGTGCTTCAAAAAGGAACGTACACCTGCCTCCAGCCAAGACATGGCATTGGTCGGTTGCTCCAAATGCACATGACCCCCGGCTAAATAAACCAATAGCAAACACTGGACGCATCTCTGCAACATGATTGCACTCTCCTGTACTTTCTGCAAGTCCTCCGGGGGCAATCCCGGCACGCCCTCAAGATGCTCAGGCGTCCTGAGCGCTGCTGGCCCGGGGCGCCGCAGTTTGAGTCTGCTGTACTGGCTACAGGAAGGGCTGGCACACCCATAGGCCACTTGTCGGCTGGCGCACAAGCGCAACAGTTTTTCATATGAAGAATCATTCAAAATGTCCATGTGCGGGTCCAAAAGAATGTCAAAGGATACCACGGATGCTCCCAGATGAAGCATCGAGGTCGACAACGGGCGAGAGCTGCCAGAACAAATGTCCAAAAACACACGCCCCCCAAAAGACTCGAATACCAGTGGAGGTGTAGAAACAGCGTGAAACAAGGTGGCCGAACGGGAAGGTGTCTCAGCCTTAGGAATAACATCCACCGTGGGGTCGCTACATGCCTGTGAAACTAGATCTTGGGTATGCGACGGCACATCCTCAGGGAGTCAGTGAGGGGTGTCTCGGTGATCAAAGGCACTGTGGGCGCCACCGCAAGCACTGCCGTCACGCTTGGGATAAGCACATGCATGCACAAAGCCGCACTTGCTGTCTGAACAACGTCCGGATTGAAAACGCATGCACAACTGCTGCCGCTGCCCGTCCTGCTGCAATTCTGTGACCCACGTGGGCCGGTTGGTCTTACCCTTATTGGACTTGCCCTTGCCCTTGCCCTTAGACGGAGTAGGGGCTTTGCCTGAACCCTTCGTGGGGCGCTCAAACTGTGTGGGGGGCGCACGAGGCACCCGCGGTCGCAACTGCAAAAACGATGCCAAATCATGTCGAATGTGGGTAAGCTCATGCAAACTGTCGTCCATCGACCAACTACGGTTGTCCATAAGGTCCTGGATAACCTGCCAACAATGCCGGTCCGCTGCCTGTGCCTCCAAAATGCTAGGCACCCTCAGACCGGTGTCCACATCAATCCGCTGAGTAAGAAATGACAAAAACTTCATGGAATATGCTTTCAGGTTTGCAAGATGGGCGCCTCCGCACATAGCGATGGCTGTGTTATGCACATCCAATAAGTTCCGCACTGCATTGATACCCATACCAGTATTGGACACCTCGATGGAAGGGGGGTCGTCCACCAGCAACGCTTGCAGCTGCTGGGTCTCCAGTCGGGGAATCTTGGCGGTTCGATTCATGGAAATCTCATCTGCCTTGGCTGCCGTCAACCTGAAACGCCAAGGGATCCAAGTCCAATGTTTCTGTTTCAACTGGTGGTGGGTGAGGCTCAGCAGGCGCGTTGAAGGCATGGTTTCCGGTGTAAGTACTTCAGAGGGGTAGTTGGCCAAAAACGTAGATTTGATTGTTTGAATTGCTGAGTGTTCCAGTTTGGGAGCAAATGCTTCCACCCATGAGCCCGATGTGGTGCTCGGCTGCGGGTCCCCCTCCGTCGACACGGTGGACGCGGCAGCAGCAATCTGAGCTGTCGGCTCCGGTTGCTGACAGCTTTTGAACGCCACCCTCATGGCGGCTTTCTGCAGCAGGGAGGGTGCCCCGCCACACAACTCAGACAACACCGATTCAAATTCCTCTGAACTGGTAGCACACATGGCAAATGTAGAAACGGTCCATCCCTCAGTAGTGAGCTGCGACGCCAACTCCGGATCCACGCCTGAGGCGATTAACACCGAGGTCAATTCTTGAATTGGATCCGATGCATCATCTGCCATTCTGCAGCAATGCGTTGATGAGGCACTCACAGCACGCTGTGATACACGCGGCCTCAATGTGAGGACTTCACGCCAGGGGAACCCGGAAATGGCAATGGCAACCCGGACCACGCGATGCTTGGAGCAAACTGTGAAACGTGTTTCAAATTGTCAACGCCCTATGTCTGCAGTGCTGCTCACGAGTGTCGAATGCATCAACAAAAACCTCCCCCCTCACCTGTAAAACCGATCCATACAAGGGATAGGGAATTCCAAATAAACTAACCGCATCCCCAAAGTAGGGCGCCCGACAGGATCGAAACACTGTGGGGAGGGGGGGGGGGTGGCAGTGACACATCATGTCCACTTGTTGAAAGGTTTGGTTACGTTGTGTCCCGAAAAACGGTGTCCAGGAGCTGTTGAGCCTCGCACGAGAATCCAAGCACATACAAAAAGCAAACAACCCCAAAAACATGCCAAGCAAAATCCGCTCGAAAATCAAAATCGGTTGCATGTCCAAAGTCTGTGACGTGTCCATGAAACACCAACCCGACCAAATGTTGCAAGTTCGGCAATTGCTAAACGGACCTGAAAGAAGAAAAAAAAACCTCTCGCATGTGTCAAGGTCTGCATGACCCCTCACGCTGAAGGGCACAGCCCTGGTTTTGCACTGCCACGCAACATTTGTGCTTCAAGCCCATGACTGCCACACTTTGCGGCACGCCTTGTGTTGACAAAAATTTGCCCCCGCAGGCAGATGATTGACGAACTCCATCCCGCCTGCTCGCATGGGCTTGCCGCATGCGGGTTTCATTGAAATCCCCAACACTTGGGGTCGCCACGTCTCCTCAAGCGGTGCCTTGATCATGGCGTGAATAGCATCACGAAACCGACCAAAAATGGCCTCATCTGCTTCGAAAACACTTGCTAGATGCAATGCCTCCTGCGTGGGTTCCCCCACCCGCGGCCCAGAGTCCTCTTCCGACGAGGAAGTGGAGGCACTGTCTGAACTTGAAGAATCGGAGGCCTCTTCCACATCCTCCTGCGAAACGTCTGGGTCCACAACTGCCTGCCGTTCCACAGGAAGGGTTCTGGGTTCGCTGCCTTGGAAAAAGACTCCACCGTCACTGGGGGCTCCACCATGGGCAGTTGCCCTCCCCTGTGCTGCGGAGCCATGGGTCGCCATCCGGACCGAATCGTGCGGATCAGCTCTGACTGAATGCGAATTGCACCATTCACGTCATCCCTGCTGTACAGGCGCAAGGAATGCTGTCCGCCTGCATGATGGCCTTGCTGAAGCCTATCCTCTGGGGAAAGGCCCTTTTGAGAAGCCCATGACAACGGAGTTGCCTTGAGCGAATGTAAAGTGAAATTCTTCGCCAAATCTGGGTCCAGAGGAGTGGAGGTCTCCCACGGGCACTGAAAATAGTAACGCAGCAAGCGGATGCCGGACGCATATGAAAGCGGTGTCAGTGGCGATATTACTCCAGACCCCGACAAATGTGGCATTAGGAAATCCAACTCCTGATCAGGATGAGCCGCATAGGCAACATCCAACGCCCGCAAAAACCTCCATACCCAATTGTGCCGACCCACACTGAGGAAGCCCCGTGCCACCAATCCAAATGGCTGCCCCGACGAATTTGTCTTGCTTCGCCAGCAAACTCCCCGAAGCTGATCCCCATCAAACATCAGGGATTTAGGCCGAACACGCTGAGCATCTGCAAATCTGAGACCGGACCAAAGCAAAAACAGGAAAAAACCTAGGACCAGGGCTTCCACATCCGAACAGGCATGCTGCAGGAGACGACGCTCCCAATATACAGCCAGGTACAACGGTATCGGTGGAGCCTCCCGCCGATCACGTGGGCGGGAAATTTTCATGAATGAAGAAACCACCGGAGAAGACACGCAATTCAATGCAGCCACGTCAGCATGCTTGCAAAGCCATCTAACCGCCTTGATAGCGCATGCACAAGTAACTCCTGCCGAGTCCGATTTCCTAGCAAGAGCAATGGTCATCAACACGTCTGCAAGTATCACATCTGTCAACTCTGGAAGTTGCACATGCAGGTCGGAACAAGTGCGGAAAAAAGACCGGATGGCCGTAAAATACTGTAACAGCGTGCTGGGTGCAAAGCCATCCAGGATCCGTGCCAAGTGTTGGTCTCGGTGTAGGGATCCCTGAAGCTTGGAATATAATGCGGATTCATCCCCAATCTGCTCCAGGATGTCCTTCCAAGCTGCAACCACCTCAGTGTTCAAACTGGGATAAGCTGCTCGCTTTGCGTCGGCCCTGCTGATTTGCATCCCGCGGCTCACCGGGAACGAAAGTGGGGGAGGTGACAGGCTCTCCACCCTCGGATGCGCCTTAGCAGACAGGCGCACTGGGCTGATCCCCGTATCACGGTGTGGTGGTACGGATAAGGGGGCAATCCGCATGAGACTCTTGGGGCATGTCACACCAGGGTCTGGTAAAAGCAATCCCGGAGCCGGCAATGGCGCCCGGCGTACTGGTCCTGGAAGTAGCCGCACATTTTCCGAACTAGGAATCCCTGAAACGTTGACACGCAAAATGTCAGCGCGAGCTGAGCCGGAAGCCGGGCTAGCAATCTGGTAAGGGGCCCCCCGTACAACTCGACATAGTGCCTGGAAGCGCGGCGCTGGCGGGGGTATAGGCCCCCCCTTTGTGACCAATGTCCAATCATCTGGGTTGGCACCTGGTGGCATGAAATCAGTCAATCCAAATCAAAAGCTCCACGATCGTCAGGAATACGCCCAACCAAAAGGCAGCCACCAATGCGCACCCAGAAAAGCGGATAGCGGGGGCCCCTCCCAGCTGAATAAGTCCGGCTGTCTGAGTCCTTGCAGTCAAAGCATCACCATGGCTAAAACAAAAGCTGTCATGTGCACACCAAAGAATCTTGAGCCAAAATGGTCCCAAGCCACAAATGATCCACACATGAAACATACATGAAACAAGTCCATGAAACGAAGCGCGGGCACTGGCTGAAGCCGTGGGCCCGAAGCGTCTTCATCTCTTTTATCCGTTACTGCGCGGCAACTTCGCCCGCTGCGCGTTCGACGCCCCTGCGCTCGGCGCGCGCGTAGCGCAGCTGGGGTACCTGGCGGCGCACTGCCTCCGTCAGCCGGCTCACGTCGTCCAGGTGCCGCTGCCTGTCCTGGGCTAGCCGGCGTTCCCCTAGCCAGTTATTGAAGGCCCGCGCCTCCTCCCGCTCTCGCTGGCGCTTCAGCAGCAGCGGCTGCAGGTCGTAACTGGGATACGTCTTGCGAAACCACCGGAGCATCTGCGGCTGGACATCATGCTTTTACACTGGGACGCTTGCGCCCGCCGTCAGCCGGTCGTAAGCCGACTGCCTCTTCTTCGGGCTCGGGCCGTACCTCCCTGTGTAGCTCGGGCCGTACCTCGGCCTCGGGCTGTACCTCGGGCTGTACCTCGGGCTCTAGCTGTGCCTCGGGCTCTGTCTTGGGCTTGCTGCCTTGGGCTTGGGAGCTGGCGCGGCAACTGCCTTGGGCGCAGCCTTGGGTGCTGCCGACGCTGCCTTGGCTGCTGCCTTGGGCGCTGCCTTGGGTGCTGCCTTGGGCACGGGCGCTGCCTTGCACGCAGCCTTGGGTGCTGCCTTGGGTGCTGCCTTGGCCACGGGCAGCCTTGGGCGCCGTCTTGGGCTTTGTGGGAAATCTCACCCTCTTGGGCTGGAAGGGGGAGTCTATCTCGTACGCTGGCTCCGTGGGCAGGTCAGGGATCATTTTTTTGCTCTTCGGCAGGGGCAGCACGGGCGGCTTGGGCTTGTTCTTACGGATAGCCTCTGTTAAGATGCGACTTTAATTCTTGAGGTGACGTTTGTTCCCCGTGAGCATTTGGCTCTATAGCTTGAACCCACACATGCATGCACAACGTGGTGGTTTGGTTTCAAATTTTTCTTCCTCCTTGTTGTGGGTTGTGGGAGTGTTGTCTTGTGTCGTGCTTGAATTTTGGTTGCGATCGTCGGCTTGTGTTGGCTTGTCGCACGTTGGGCTTGCATGTTGTGCTTGTATTTGGTTGGCTTGATGCTCCTTGCGTTGACATGCATTGCTCCGCAGCCACTTGCCATGGGGGTACTCCGGCTTCCCGCAGTGTTGTCGGTCGCAAGCCCGCCCGGCCTCGCCGTTGGCCTTGACACAGGTTCGGCCCGCCGTGTCGTGTCGAGTTTTGCCTTTTGTTTTGGTTCCTTGACTGGTTGCTTGGCGTGCGTGTCGAATTTGGTGACTTGAACAACATGTTGGCTCTTAGAACCTGTGCTTGTTCGCTCTTGTTGTGTGCATTTCGCCTCGCTCGCCATGTTGCCGGAAAGCACCCAATGGAGTGTTGTGTCGACTCCGGTGGGGGAGCCTGGGGATGAAGAAGATCCTCACGCAGACGACTCCGGCACCGGCACCGAGGTAGCCAGTAATGCCGGGAGCTGGGGCGCCATCTGGAATTGTCCGTACTCGCCGTCCTCAAATGAGCATACTCCTTCTGAGGACGAGGACGACTGGGGGAGTTGGCGAGCCGCCGACGCACCTCAGTCCGGAGCACCGGGCGCGGGCGCCCCCACACCTCCCAAGGATGGCAAGGCCTCACAGCCTGCCAAAGGCCAGGAGATGCCTCCGCCCAGATGGCTTCCGACGAGCAAGGCGGCGTTGGTCAAAGCGCGCCCGCGCCCATCAAGCAGATGCCGCAGGTCAAAGGGGGAGCTCCCCCCCCAAAATCCAGACCTTGTGGCCGGACATTGCGCCGGCCCAACATCAGCGCTTCTGGCGCAGCCAGGATCCTTGCCATGGCCCCATACTGTCAGGGTCCGCCACCTAAGGCTATGCCGCCCAGTCCCTTCCCGAAGCCGGCGCCGAAGAAAGCCAAAATTTCATCTTCGGCGTCAGCCTGTGCCCCCGGCGGTACCATCTTCGGCGTCATCGAGTGACTGGAAGGACCACCTGCCTATGCCCCCGGCGGTACCGCCTAGGCGCCGGCTTCCGGTCCCGCCTTTTCCGGGCCAGTTTTGATAGCGCCTGCCCCACGGAAAAGTCGCGAGCATTCCTTGCGACACAGTGATTGGAACTCAGAAATTTGCGTCATGTGCGTGTATCTGTGTGTCTTGAGCTGCAAGTATTTGGTTGTCTTGGTTGGATTGAATTTGCATGAATTTTTGTTGTGCTTGAGTATGGCATTTCCGCATGCATTTTCGTTGTTTCCGACCGATCGCACGCAGGTGACATCCAGTGATTCCGCCGGGAGCCCAATCCGACATGTGGCCCCATTCAGCCGTTAGCCTGCATGCTCACCCTGTATGCACCGCAGTCCTGCATGCTTTGATTCCTTGATTGACAGGGGACAGCAGTGTCGAGTATTTCACTGACTTGCGGCCGGATTGCCACTTCTAGTGTTGCTGGGTTCGCCCATTTTGATTTCGTTTCAGCAAGGCACCAGGCATCGATTCGGTCCCTTCCCGTTCTGAGGCCCTCGGAGTTTCGCACGTCTGGACCTTGGCCACGCTCGGGTTTGACAAGTGGTCCTGTATCAAGTGGTCGTGATCAGCAGGTTGTGCTTGTCACTTGCGTGCCTTGATTTGACTTGCCTTGGTATAGCTTGGTCGTTTCTGGGTCGCTTGTTCATGTGTCAATCAAACCTCCCTTCATTTTGCGCCAATGAGTCGATCCACGTTTGTTAAATCCTTTTTCCCCCATTTGGCGCCGACTTGAGCGCTGTCAGTAGTTAAGCGAGACCCCAGTTGATGAGTCTTTCCCTCAGCTGCTTGATGGCGTGACGTTGTGTTGTGCAAATCCCGGTTCCCCTCATTTTCAGCCAATAGTCGATGCAAGTTCGTTAAATGCAATTCCTCCCATTTTCGCCCTCGTTAATTGAGGCACGATAGTTAAATGCGACTACGGCTGATGAGGCCTTCGCCCAATTACTGGTTGAAGGCCGTTTTCTTGCTGAAATCCATTTTGCCCTGAGCTTGGGCCAGTAAGTGCGAGTTACTTAAATGCAGTCTCCCCTCATTTTGGGCCGAGTGGTTGCTGCAAGATAGTTAGATGCGACTCCGGGCTGATGAGCCGTTCCCTCAGCTTCTTGGGGGCGTCTTACTCAGTTATCTTTTTTTACTTGGGGGCGTCTTACTCTATTCGTCTCGAAGCCGAACTGTCCCCCGTTCACCCAGTTCTTGCCTGAGAGTTTTTCTTTCTTTTTTCTGTTTTCTCAACCCGTCCGGGGTGCGGCCGTGATGACAATGCCGCATCCGAGCTGGGCCCCAAAGGCATTGCTAAGGTTAGCCGTGTGCCCGCTTTGCCCATTGTGATGGGAGACATTCCCCAATTGCCATGGGAGGGGCACCCGGTTTGGGACGACGCCCTCTGGCATCGACAAATGAGCCCGCCTTCGGTGCCCGCTCCTCGGCAAGTGGTGCGGGTTGCTGATATGCCTATTGAAGAGTTACTGCGCAAGTTTCCTGTGGGCCCGCATCCAGCCGGCTATTAGGTTTGCAATCCACATGCTCGGGTGTGCTCACTCAGAAGACCTGGTTCATTCCAAGCGCATTTGCGGGCTGGTTGAAAGGAAGATGGTGGATAGACCGCCCAGGTCTCGGAACCGCCGCTTACAGTAGCGGCTATTGCCCGTCTCGAGACCGTGGCCACTAAGGGCAGTTCTGCCTACGAGCGGTTGGCGGCAGGGACGTTCATTCTTGCCATCCTAGCCAGGGCTCGTTGGAGCGACTTCAATCGCACCATCAACATCATTCTGGATTTCCATTCCGAGACACCTAGCTATGATGGATCCGATTATGTTGAATTTCAGGCCCGGAACTTCAAAATCAGTTCCACGGCCAAGCGCAAGTTGCTGCTACTGCCCATGGTGGCTCCTGTCTTCTCCATTTCAGGGCAGCCATGGTTTGAAGCCTGGCTCCAGGCACGCACTGAGTTGCGGCTGCCGTGCAGCGGGGAGGTGACGCCCCCTTTGCTACCAGCATGGGGCTCTGATGGCATAGCTTCAGAAGTTCCAGTTGATTGTGCTGATTCTAATAGGTTGTTGAAGGCTTGGTTGCCCTCTGTCGCGCCCAAAACAAGGGCTTTCAAGGCAACCTTGCTGTCATGGATGGCCAAATATGGATGGCCAGCTCTTGGGGTACCATTTGGACCCCAAAGAAGTTTCAGTTATGACCTATTCAAGAGATTGTTTGGCCGAACCACTGCGGCAGTTGGTCGACGTTTTGCGGGATGTTCGGAATGCAAAGTTCCACCCTGATTTGACCCGCTCAGGCTATAAAGCCAATCCCAGTGCGTCACACGAGTTCGTTGAGGAAGGATGTTCCTCGTCCCGTGAGCAGTCCGGTGGGACTTCCGTTGTGGCTCACGCCAATGAAGGCAAGGGGACAAGTGTGACCAATGGTGATCTGATTGCCGCCCCGGTCGATGTGACCAGTGACGGGGAAAGTGAGGCAGTCAAAAATCCCGCCGCCCCGGTCGGATGGGCCAGTGATGGGGCAAGTGCGAATGCGCACCCTGTTGATGATGAAGCGGCCGCCTCGGTCGGATGGACCAGTGATGAGGCAAGTGCGAATGCGCACCCTGTTAGTGATGGCCAGGGTGCCGATGTGGTCCCTGTGGAAGACACGGTTCGTTCAGTGTCTCTGTTGTCGGATCAGTCGGATTCAGAGTCCGATGAAACCGGCAGTGCCGCGTCAGCGGAGGCGTTTGGCCTCCCGGCCACGGGGCTTCCACAGGCTGAGCCGTGGTTTGCTGTTCGTGAGCCGCTCATGCTGGTTCAGCATGTGAAGCTGAAGACCGTGCATGTACGATGGCAAAGCCACGCCCGATTGTTGTGCGGGCGTATTGTAGCCAGTACCTACCAAGTGATTGGGCTAAGCAGTGATAAGCCTTGGCCCAAATGTATGCAGTGCTTCAATTCCAAAGAATTGGGGACATGCCAAGAACCACTGAACCCTCCTTAGTGGTACCAATTCGACCCTGGATTCGTGAATTGAATTCGGACATCATGATCACAGTTTAAAATCAATGCCGACTGTTTGTCAATTATAGACTCGTCTCGCTCAAATATTGTGTGTCCAACTTTTCCTATGATCCGCACTATTGTCGGCGTGATGCGAGCTCAGGTTGATACCTTGCCCAGCCCTCAGCCCTGCTTGCAGCTTGATTGCGTACATTGTTGCACTGTATGTTTCTTGACGTCCTTGCAGTCGTGTCGCGTGTCGCTTGCTTCGCATGTATGACCGATCCGATCGTTGTGTTGGCCGTTGTGTGTGGGTTGGCGGAGTGAAGTCCGTCATATGAAGAGGCAACAATGGGGCAGGATGTGCCCGAGCCTCGCTCGATTGAATGGTTGAGCGCCTGCAGTGTGCACCGCTCAAGTCTTGAAATATAGAATCCCAGCCAAAGTATGGCGTTGCTTGACAGCACAGTGGAGTTGCGGAAGCGAGCCGAATCCTATGGGATGAGTGATGCATCGTGCGACAAGTTCCTGAAAGAAGCCCCCACCTTGGCTGCACTAGCCTTTGTTCTGGGGGGGCAACCAGGTTCCATTCAGGAAGAGTCATTCCAGAAATGGACCGATGAGCTGGGCATTACAGACCAGCCCGACCTGCTTGCATGCAGGCGCCTTCTGTTCGAAGCGCACGCTCATGATTGCGCATGTGAAAGAGCAAGTCAGTGGCTCTTCCTCGCAATCGGACGCGGGCAAACGCCTGCCGCCCCTCGAACGACAATCTCGCCTCGACAAGTTACGCAAAGATATTCAGGCCCCGGTCCGTGGAGATTCAGAACCAAGCCACGAGCTTGTCCAATTCTTCGCGGCATGATAGAGGCCAGATGCCTCCAGCGCATCCCATTGCACAGGTGTGCATCCCGTGAAGCGGAGGCGGCAGTCCCGCCCCAGGCGGCAAGCAAGTTCTCCGCCTTGAGAATGGCGCCCTGGAGGTCTTCCAGCAGAATCACGTCAAAAGCGTGGACGTGACTGATGGCTTGCGAATGGCGGCTTATCTTCATCGAAGGGCAGCCGCCATGGCCATTGCTGGACTGATCTCGTATGGGGTGGCCCAGAAATGGAGTGAGAAGTTGACTTCGGCACTGCTGCGCGCCGTCCCGAAGGGATTTTCTCCGATTTCCATCCCGCAAGTCTTGGCAGCAGACAAGGAATTTTGGCGGATCCTGGCGGAAGATGTAGAGGGAGACTTTATCCCCAAGCCCGATGGTCTTACCCTTGGACACGGGTCCGCCCGGAGGTCTTGATCCATTTGATGCCTCAGCCAGGCCAAGCCAGCCGCCCACCAGCAGATCGAAGTCGGACCCGGTGCGGGTGCCGAACCAACCAGCTGAGCTGCTCGGAAAAGGGCTATCCTCGACAACTCCGGACGGCGAGCCTGTTTGCTACAACTACAATCTAGCCCGCGGGTGCAACCGACCGGACTGCCCACGCAAACATGTGTGTATGAAGTGCTTCGGCACTCACCCTCAGATGCAGTGTCGCAAGTGAAACGGCGGCACAAGGGCCGACCCTTTGCCGCAGCTGAATTTGACGGAGCAGACTCCACGCGCCGCATCTTCGGTGCGCTCAGTTTTGATACTGGAAGTCTTCGCCGGGTCGGCCCGTATTTCACAGGCATGCCTCGCATATGGATTTCAGGTCATCCCAGTCGATTCAGCGTCGGCTCCGGGAATGCGCAATTTGGTACTGGATCTACGAAATGTTGCAGAACAAATTTTGCTACTAGAGATTATTCACCGATGCCGGCCCTTGTTGATATGGATGGCGCCTCCGTAAGGGCCAGGGAGGTGCCGGTGGATCCAGCTTCTGGGTTGCCCCCCAGCCGCCCGCTGCGCTCAGAGATGTTCCCTGATGGGCTCCCCGATTTGTACCCAACATCGGCAGCGCGCGTCCGGAGTGCCAACGAGCTGTATGCCTTTACGGCCATCCTGATAGAGGCAGCGCAGGACATCAGCTCGTTGTGGGTGGTGGAGCAGCCGCTGCGTTCCCTAGCATGGCACACATCCTGGCTAGCGCCTCATGTTCGAAAAGGTGTCACGAACGAAACGCACTTTTGCGCATTTGGAGGTCAGCGACTGAAGCGGACGGGGTTGCTCTCTGACAGACAGTTGCCAGCTTTGGTTCGCCAATGTGCCGGGGATCACCCCCATCTCCCATGGCGAGGAGCCGAGGGTTTCCGTACGGCTGAGGAAACAGCGTACCCCCCGTCCTTTTGCGAACGAGTTGCGGCCTTTTGCCTTGCCGAGGCAGAAGCTAGAGGCTTCCAACCAGTTCCGGTCAGCTTAGCCCTTCCGGGATCCAGTGCAGATTTTGGGTTTCTCCGAACACAGCTGTTGGCTTCCCTGGGACAGCAGAGGCGTGGTCTACAGGCCGCAGCAGTGCCTTCGGCGTACCAGGCCGTTGTTACAGCAGTTGATGTGGTGGGAACAACCCGGCCAGGTTCCAAAGTGCAGCATGCCTCCTTACCTAAAGGCACTGTTTTGGCCCATGTGCAGCCCAATGATGACACCCGCATCGTTTTGGTTCCCAAGAGTCCGGACATCTTCATGCACGAAGTGAGGGCGGCTACTCACCGGCTGCAGCTGCGCCCGTCCCGGCTGATGTGCGCCAGGCCATACACGAGCAGACCACCCGGCAGCCGGCGAGCATCGCGCGACACTGGGCGAACCGCCTCAAAAGCCTGCTCGAGCGGGCTAAAGAACTTCAGCCCTCGGAACTCGCAGCCCTGGCTGAAACAGACGCAATCCTACAGCAGGTGAACTCCGGCAAGCGGGTGCTGTTGATGAGCGAGATCTTGAGCTCCACCCAGTACCCCGATCTGGAGGTGTGCGAAGACCTTCGGCGTGGCTTCCCTTTGGCCGGACCTACAGGGTTGTGGCCTGTCTTGCATCAGCCCCCGCTGCTGCAGGTTGAAACCCTCAACCAGCTGGCGTTGCCCATACGAACATCATTGCTGGGGCTCCTCGAACGATGATGAAGTGGCGGCACGCCTGAGTCAGGTTACGTTGCAAGAAGTGGAGGATGGGTCGCTCCTACCTGGAGTACCACTCGATGAGGTTCCTCATGATGTTGTGGTGTCCCCAAGGTTCCCGGTGATCCAGGGACCCAAGCTGAGGGCGATCGACGATATGTCGGCTTCCATGATCAACGCGACAGTCGGCTCGCACGAAAAATTGCAATTTTACGACATTCCCTGTATTTTGGCAGTGGCGCGTGAATTCTGCAACGCTTCGGGCCGACCGCTTCATGGGCGGTCCTTCGACATGCAGAATGCATATAGACAGATTCCGGTCTTGCCGGCTCATCGTCGGCTAGCATATGTGGCACACTTCTGTCCATCTGCGGGTCGGCCTTTGGCTTTCGCCATGAACTGTATGCCATGATCTACCGGCTACACCACAACCCTCCGGTGGAGGTCCCCATGCTTCAGAAAGAACCATGGCATGTCTTCAGCGATGGAGCTCAGAAGGGCGACAAAGATCAAGCCAGGACCAGCATTGGGGCAGTGGTCATGAGCCCCGATGGTAGGTGTCGAGCTTGCTGGGGATTAGCCCTCAGTAGAAGTCC
Source organism: Effrenium voratum (assembly GCA_963377175.1). Classification (NCBI taxonomy): domain Eukaryota; class Dinophyceae; order Suessiales; family Symbiodiniaceae; genus Effrenium; species Effrenium voratum. The sequence continues at coordinate 1,285,531 of CAUJNA010002446.1, read as the reverse complement.
TGGCGTTCTGGCCACCTCGTCACATTTTGCGTGCAGAACTCCTACCAGTCCTGGTGGCCTTGGCGGTGTGGGGAGAACATCTGAGAAATCAGCCAGTATTCTTTCATATTGACAGCGAAGCTGCTAAGCACTCGCTTATTCGGGGTACTTGCCAGCAGCGCGAGGCCCAATTTCTTGTTTCCGCAGTTTTGCGTTTGGAAACCCAGTTGTGTTTGCGTCCATGGTATTCTCGCATTCCGAGTGAATCCAACCCTGGGATGCGCCGAGCAGGTTGGAGTTTTCAGGCCTGACACAGCAAGGTTTTGATCACCAAGCGGTGTCTAACGACTCTGTGCTGGCCTTGGTTCAAGCCGCACGCGGGCGGTGATGAAGAAAGCGGGGTTTGAGGCCTTCAGTCACCTTTCGCAATGGGTCTAGTGATGGAGTTCCTCGCGGGGCCCCCGCCTCTGGGGCCCGCTCCGACACTGCCGCTGCGGCTGAGCCGCTGCTGGGCGTAGACTGTCGGAACCGGAAAAAAAGATCCCGAGCTCTCGTTTTCTCGCTTTCTCGATAATGAGATCCGCCGCAGCTGCTCAAGATGACTTCCTCAGCGGCCTTCCGGAGAAGCCCGCCGCGTGGGCGGACGAGGACACTCCCTGCCTTGCGGCTGCTCTGATGGCCCAGCGGCCTCCCTGCGACACGTTAATTCTTATCAGTGAGCATTTGTCTCTATATCTTATACATCCATCAAGTTCATAATGCTTTACTATTCTTCTTTTCTCCACAGCGGGCAGAAACCTGCATTCAGATCACAGGGGTAAAATGAGGCTTTCCTTTTCACCACAGACAAACACCAAACGGGGCCTGAAGGAACCTCTATTAGACCCCGAGAGCCTCATAAACCCCTTTTCACAATTGGGCGATTGTCGTCTTTGAGACAATCCAAGCACACCCGAAGCCGTCTAGGCTTGTGAGGAAGATGACCACACTGGTCACTGAGGTGAAAGCATTTAGTTCGCGAAGAACAAATAAACACATCATCACATCGCAGCGTCTGAATCACTGCCGCGCGACTCCACACAAAGGACCACACAACGGTCGCTCCAACGGAACACCCGAAGGTGAAGCTAAGCAAGAGGAGCCACTCAAGCATCACGAAGCGTCCAACCTGGGCGGGCGGGCGGGGAAAAAATTTGAAACCAAACCACCACGTTGCGCATGCATGTGTGGGTTCAAGCTATAGACACGGGGAACAAACGTCACCTCAAGAATTAAAGTCGCATCTCAACAGAGGCTATCCTTAATTCTTATCAGTGAGCATTTGTCTCTATATCTTATACATCCATCAAGTTCATAATGCTTTACTATTCTTCTTTTCTCCACAGCGGGCAGAAACCTGCATTCAGATCACAGGGGTGAAATGAGGCTTTCCTTTTCACCACAGACAAACACCAAACGGGGCCTGGAGGTCGAAGGGCGCGGAGCCTGGCGGAGCGTAAGCGCCCAGCGTCCGCAGCTGCTCCAGGTTGCGCCAGTGTCCCAGCGGGCGCGAGTTGCGAGCGTCGAGGCCGTAGACCTTGTCGTTGAAGGGCGAGAGCGACTTCTTCTCGACGGTCTCCACGGCGATCTCGTGCGCGCGGCTGCGCAGCTGCGCGACCGCCTTCTTCGGCACGCCCTTGATTTTGCGCTTCTCCTTGCGCGCGCCGTCGGGCTGGACCGTGAGGATGCTGTACATCTTGGAGCGCAGGCCCACGTACTCCAGGATCCTGGCGGGGAAGGTCTCGTCGCCGAGCTTGCCCAGCTGGCCACTCACCTCGATGGCCTTGGTAGGTCCCTCTCGGGGTCCTTGGACTTGCCGGCCACGTCGAAGAGGGTGGCGCCGTTCAGGTTCGCCTCGGCCATGGTGGAGCGGGTTGTGCAGCTCGAAGATCTGCACCATTACGGAGTCGGTGTCCGTGAAGAGCAGCCTCATCTTCGGGAAGAGCCTCCTCATGTGGAGGTAGTAGGCCTTCTCCATCATGAGCTTGGAGAGCTGCAGCGTGCGGGCGCCGACTTGGGTGGGCACGCTCATGCAGGCCTTGCTGCGGTCCGTCTTGAGCGTCTCCACGAAGGCCAGGAACCCCTCCGAGTCGTTGATCTGGTGCTCGAAGTTCGTCACGGAGCTCTTGCCCACGGCCCGCTCGAACTTGGCCGGGTCCACGTAGGCGTTCGTGTTCCTGAACTTGTCGGGGTTCATGCAGCAGCGGCCGAAGATGGCGTTTTGGGTGAGCTTCACCACCTTCTCGGCGACCACGCTCCCCGCCGTCTTGAGCTGCCTCCGCTCGCTGTGCTTGAGCTCCATGAAGCCCGCCATGAAGGGGCTGCAGGCGAAGCGGTAGGCCCTGTGCAGCCTCAGACCCTGGCGCCCAGCACGTCCCGCAGGAACTTGAGCCGCTTGCCGTCCACGCCCTCCTCCACGTGCATGCCGAGGAAGGGCACGAGCTTCTCGCAGGGCGACGGGGAGAGGCCGAGGCGCTCCGCCATGTCCGCGGTGTGCGGCCCGTACAGGCCCTTCCCGACCTTCATGCGCGCGGGGGGAGCCCAGTCCAAGTGGTCGTGCAGCTCCGGGGGGATGTCGTAGTCCACGAGGAGCAGGTAGCTCACCTCCTCGGCGTCGGACTCCCAGTTCAGGCTCGAGAGGCACGTCTCGTGCAGCCAGCTCAGCCTCGCTGCGTTGTCTTCCGGCAGGGCGACCGTCACGCAGGGGCCGTTGGGCATGGGCAGCGTCATTGCGGCCGGGTACATGGCGTTGAAGTCCAAGTACGAGAGATCCAGCTGACGGGCTCATCGGGGTTGTAGCTCGGGGTTGTTGGCTTGAGCGAAGGGCTGGAAGATGCAGCTCAGCCCACCCATGACAGAGGACCGCACGTCCGCGTAGGCCTGCTCGTCGGTGATGAGGTGAATGGGAGTCTCGCGGGCCGAGTGCCGCAGCATGGCGTCCCAGGCGGCCCCGGGCAGCGTGACGTAGTGGCTGGGGTCGAGCCCCGACTGCGCCCGGAAGGAGTCCCGGTAGCTCTCCATCACGTCCGCCAGGGCCAGGACGTCGGTGTGGAGGTAGCAGTCGTGGAACTCGCGGAAGGTCTCACCCCATGACGTTGGCGGTGTTGACGGCCAGCCGGTGGTCCTCTGCGCTCACCGCTTTCCCAGCCAGCACGCTGTTGTAGCAGTGCTGCTCCCACACCGCAGGCATCTCCCACGCCTCGGCGCCGCAGAAGTGCTCGAAGGGCACGGGCAGCTTGCGCAGGATGCAGTCCCACGCCTGCTCCAGGTTGCAGTGCGTCCGCCGCTGTTTGAGAGGCCGTCTTTGAGGCGGAGAGTCGGTCGGCGTGCGCAGCTGCAGCTTGCTTTGAAGCGAGGCCGTCAGCGGGAAGAGCTCAGGCAGCTGCTTGTGGGTGCAGGCCCTGAGGTCGTCGATCATGCTGGCCAGGCTCGTGGGGAAGACGTTCATGCTGTCCACGAACCTCAGCGGGCCCCAGCTCATCTGCAGGCACTTCTCGCCCGACTTGCAGAGGACTCGGAGGCAGAGGTGGCTGTAGTTGCCCTCTGCCCTCGTTGTCGCTGTCCTCTCCGAGCTCTTCGCGCGGCGCCCTGCTGACAGGAGAGCCCATCGTGGCGATGTAGCGCAGCAGGAAGTGGAAGTCGTTGCCGCCCCCGTTGTGAAAGACCACTGGGATGGTCTTGGGCGTCTGGGCCGCGATGTTGCAGGGGTGGCACAGCGCCCCGAGATACTGCCCGGTGCCGTGGCAGTGGTGGAGTTTCTTCTCGGCGGTCTCGAAGGACGCGAGGCACTCCCTGCAGTGAGTGGCGGCCCTGTGCTCCAGCTCCTCCCGCCGGATCATGCTCACGGGCCTAGTTCGGCGTCTCCAGGTGAGGTAGTGGTCGGCCAGCTTGAGAAGATCGTTCAGCATGGCGCGGACGGCGTGGTACTTGTCGCTGTCCCGCTCGTGGTGCGTGAGCCTCAGCCTCAGCTCAGGTGGCACGTAGCCGCAGCGCCCGACAGCGACGTAGCAGGAAGAAGCCGCGACGGTCTGGCGCGCCGGCTGCTGCTGCGCTATGTGGACCGTCGGGGCGGGCGTGCTGTAGACCTCGAGGTCCGCGTAGCACGTCAGGGGCGCGAGCTCTGCGGAGGCCTTGCCTCTGTAGCGCAGCAAGCTCTTCTCGGGCCCGGGCAGCGGCGCTTTCCGAGTGCGCTCGGCTATCTCTCGATAGCACTGGGTAGCGCGGTGCCGCTGCCACGAGGCGTTCGTGGCGAAGCGGGCCATGCACCTCGGGCACTTGTACTCCATGCAGCCGCCGGTGTTGGTGGGCGTGGCTCCCAGGGTCAGCCCCCGCCTGCTGACCAGCGCCTGGAAGTTGTGGATCAGGCTGTAGCGCCCGCTGTGCAGGAGAAGCAGCACGGTGTGCTGGACGACGCCCGTGCCGCTCAGGGCGCGCTGTTGGAGGACGTGGTAGTACTCCAGCCCGTCCGCCCACAGGGTTTGCTGCCACACAAAGACGAAGACCTCCACCCGCACGGGGCGGTCCGTCGGCAGGCCAGAGAGTCCACCCCCGCGTCGGCCAGAGCGGGCTGCCAGCCCGGCAGACCCTCGAGGTGGCGGGGGAGAAGGAGCTCAGCGAGCTGGGGAAATACTGCACGTCGTGCCGTGCGGTCACGTAGTTGGTGTTGCTGGTTTTCAGCTTGTAGTCCAGGCTCTGCATCAACTCCTCCTGTGCTCCGGCTGTGACTACCTCCATGCTTCTTTACATGTAGCGCAACACTCATTTTCGCTCGTACGGCAAAGGAGAGTCTAGGCCGCCTCGATGTCTCGGGCCAGCTGGTCATAGCTCGGCGGAGGCAGGCGGCTCTGGCATCCTGAGCTGCGGGAGCTTGCCCGGGAGTTCGGCTGGGGCTGAGGCAGAGTGACTGGGTTCAGGCCCCAGGAGAAGGGGCGGACCGTGTGATTGGTCTGCGCCTGGACTCTGAAGCCAGACTGTGAGGAGGCGCGGCTGCTTGCGGGGCTGCCTGAAGTGCTGCTGCCGGAGCGCAGCGTGATGCTGGGGCTGAGTGGCGTCATTCATGTTGTTGGCGGACCGGACGTCCTGCACGGCTGCGTCCTCACTGCCTGCTGAGGCCGCGGGCCAGGCCGTAGGCTGCGCCGCCGCACAGCCAACCCCGCCGTCGCCACTGCGCCGACTCCTGCCGTGGCAGCCATCGCTCCAGCAACCTCTCCCGCTGTGGGTGCGAGGGCTGCTGCTCCTTCGGCCAGGCCCCCCAGGTATCCGAAGGCCCCGCCCACACCCTCGGAGGCAACGGCAACCTCTCCCTCCTCCGCAGCCACCGCTGCCGTCTCCTCTATGGCCTGTGCTGCGCCACGCTCCACCTCCTGCGCGCGCTGCCCCGCCTCGTCCAGGAGGCGCTCTACGTCGTCGGGTCGACCGATGATCTGCGGTGGTGGCTGCGGCTTCCTGCAAGGTCGTCCTCGCCGCATCCGGGCCAAGTCCTCGTCCGTGGCCTCTGCGGGAGTGCGGAACCTTCCTCTGGAATCGCCCTCAGGGGCGTGTGCTGCAGAGGCTGCGGGTTGGGGTCCTCGCTGGACTGCACGAAGTCGTCCAAGTAGAAGTGGCTCGTGATGAACGTGGTGGCCTTGCGGTCCGGCTGGTCCAGGGGCAGCGGCTCATTCCGCTCCAGGTAGCCCACCACCTGCTCGAAGCGCGGGCGCTGGCTGAAGCCGTGGGCCCGAAGCGTCTTCATCTCTTTAAGGGTAAGGGTTACTGCGCGGCAACTTCGCCCGCTGCGCGTTCGACGCCCCTGCGCTCGGCGCGCGCGTAGCGCAGCTGAGGGGCCTGGCGGTGCACGGCCTCCGTCAGCCGGCTCACATCGTCCAGGTGCCGCTGCCCCTCTTGGGCCAGCCTGCGCTCCCCTAGCCAGTTATTGAAGGCCCGCGCCTCCTCCAGCTCTCGCTGGCGCTTCAGCAACAGCGGCTGCAGGTCGTAGCTCGGATAAGTCTTGCGAAACCACCGGAGCATCTGCGGCTCGTTGCGAGGCTCTATGGACATCATGCTTTTTACACAAGGACGCTTGCGCCCGCCGTCAGCCGGTCGTACGCCGACTGCCTCTCCAGCATGCGCGTGGCGCGCTCGCTCGGACGAGGCGCTTCTACAGGCTCGGGCCGTACCTCTCTGTGTACCTCGGGCTGTACCTCGGGCTCGGGCTGTACCTCGGGCTCTAACTGTGGCTCTAGCTGTGGCTCAGCCTTGGGCGCTGCCTTGGGCTTGGGCGTTGGGCTTGGGAGCTGGCGCGGCAACTGCCTTGGGCGCAGCCTTGGGCACAGCCTTGCGTGCTGCCTTGGGTGCTGCCTTGGGTGCTGCCTTGGGTGCTGCCTTGGGCGGTGCCTTGGGTGCTGCCTTGGGTGCTGCCTTGGGTGCTGCCTTGGCCACGGGTGCTGCCTTGGGTGCAGCCTTGGGCGCCGTCTTGGGCTTTGTGGGAAATCTCACCCTCTTGGGACGGAAGGGGGAGTCCGCCTCATACGCCGGCTCCGTGGGCAGGTCGTCGATCATTTTTTTTCTCTTCGCCAGGTCGTCGATCATTTTTTTCTCTCGGCAGGGGCAGCTCGGGCGGCTTGGGCAGCTCGGGCGGCTTGGGCTTGTTTTTGCTGCCCGGGGGCCTGCCTCTAGGCCTTGGCGCCGGTTGCGCTTGCTTCATCGGTTTTTTAATAGAAAATATTTTTTTAAAAGACCTTCGGGGGATTAGACGTGATCCAAAAACAGCACGAAGGACAAGGACGAGCCCCGCAGTCGGACGACTTGGCCTTCCAGGTCTGTCAGCCGGAAGCGCAGGTGTCTCAGGGTGATGGGGCCCCTTCAGCGTTATCTTGGACAGGATGTCGTCCCCCAGATTGCCCAGCACGCGGCTGGCGTTGGCCAGCTGGGGGCAGTGCAGGTAGACCTCACTGTATGCCATCATGCGCACGAATTCGAAGACCTGCTGCCCGCCAGAGACGAAGCTCGGGCCGAGCATGTGGTCGATGCTGAAAGGCTTGCTCAGAGAGGCGGCCGGCGAGGTGGGGTAGTCCACAGCGTCTGGGAACTGCTGCTGCAGCTCCAGATCGTTCAGAATGAGGCGGTTGCCGTCGTAGGCTACGCTGTCTCGCTATAGGTGGCAGTAGCGAAGTTGGAGCTGATCCAGGCAGCCAGCCGGGAGCCCGTGTAGGCGCCTTCCGGAAGGAGCGCCCAATTCAGCGTGCCGAGCGCGGCGTCCACCCAGTACAAGTAGCGGCCCCGGTCTGTCGAGAGGAAGCTGTCGGCGATTCTAATCTTGTAGACGGGCGCCGTGAGGTTTGTGGAGCTGTGGGCTATCTGCAAAGCTGTCGCAGATTATCAGCACCTGATACAGCTTCTTCATCTCCGCGCTGCCTCGTCCCACTCGTCGTAGTAGGCCTGTTCCCGCTCGGTATTAACCCCCAGGTCCTCCTCGATGTACTTCTTGACAGGGACCCAGCTGTCGTCGATATTGATGGACGGACTGAAGATATAGATTTTCTCGAAGACTCCGCGGTATTGCTCCAGAATCATGCTGATCAGCGCCACGGTTTTGCCGGACTTGCTGGGGCCGAGGAAGATACCTGTGCATGGTACCAGGGGCACCACGGGGTCCGAGGGCTGTTTGCTGCTATACTCAGCCGTAGGAAACAGCTTGATCTTCCCCATCTCCTTTGCCTTACTTCCCAAATTTGACGCAGGGAAGCCGGCAGTGAGACCGGGATAAATCTAAAGGCTGGCGTGCAGCTGAAGTACATGGGAAGCAAATCGTGGTTGGCTCCACACGTGGACCGGCTGCTGGGGGACGTTGCTGTGCTTCACTCGGCTCTGGAAAGCTGGAGTACTACCTCGCAACCCGGCGTCCGGCCCTGAAGGTGACGCCTTCGAGCCCGTCGCAAACCTGCACCGCTGCTACTTGAGGCAAGACCCGGTCTTCCTGCACTCCTTGCTGCGCCTGGCGGGGCGCAAGATAGACAGGCGCTTCTACTTCAGTCACCTCCTGCCGGGCAGAAAGTGGGGCTTCTTCACACAGCAGCGGCCGCTGGGGCTGAGCAGCGTGCGGCGTATGCGGCCACCGCGCAATGTGACCGTGCGATGCCAGGACGCGCTGGCCTATCTACGCGCTCTGCCCCGCCAGGCACCCCGACAGGCCATATATGCCGATCCTTCCTACATCTTCCCAGGCCGCAGCATGAACTACTATGGCGCGAGGAGGCGGGGGCATGACCTGGCCTTCCACTCACAGCTCCGAGACGCGCTCTTCGCAAGCGGCCTGCCCTTCGTCCTGAGCATAAACGACGTGCCTGAAGTCTGGGAGCTCTACAGCAGGGCCGGCTCCATCACGAGGCTGTGAAGAACGGCTCCAAGCCCGAGCTGCTGGTAGGTGAGCGCAGGAATGGGGTGGAGCAATCCTGCGCCCGCAGCAGGATTGAAGCTGCGGCCCGCACCAGGTCCGCACCAGGCCCGCACCAGACGCACCAGGCCCGCACCAGGCCCGCACCAGGCCCGCACCAGGCCCGCACCAGGCAACTGGAAGACTTCGGTATGGATCTCACCATCGGCTTTTGTTACCGTCCCAAAACGGCGCTTTATGGCCTAAAAACGCTCTCACCACGATGTCACCGCTCTCTTTGGGGCCGAAAAGTGCGCAAAAGGCTTGGAAAAGCGAAACCAGCTTGCGGCCTTGGTCTAAGAGCCAAAATTCTCTCACCAAAGTCGGGGAGCGACGTCTGGGAGGTTCGATTCCACCCTGGCACCTCGGCAGGCTGACGTGTTAGAGACCGGTGACATCGGCGGTGACTAATTCAGCAGGCTGACGTGTTACATGGAGAACCTCGGCTGGCTGTCGGGCTCCGAGCCTGGTCCTCGGCGGGCTGCCGGGCCGCGAAAAACCCTGCAGAGAGAACTGGGGCCGCTTTTGCGCACTTTTGCACCCAAAAAGCGAGCGGTGACAAAGCGGTGACAAGCGGTAACGAGCTTAGCGGGCTGGAATTCGCAGGCTTTTCGGGGCAGAAAACGGATTTCGGAGCACGGCGAACGCCTGGAACCGGTTTTCGGAGGAAAACGAGCGAATTTGGAGGCCCAGGCACCACTTTTGACGCCGGACACGAAAAACGCACTTTTCGGAGTTCGCCGTTTTCAGCGCTTTTTGCACCAAAAACGGAGCGGCGACGAAGCGGTGACATCGCTGGTGACAAGCGTTTTTTGGACGACAAAAGGCCGTTTTGGAGCGTTTTTGACCCAAAAATCACAAATAGTTAGGTCCCTATAGGCTGTCTTTCCTTACTACTGCAACCTCGCCCGCGGTGGGCGCCGGGCTGCTGCTCCTTCAGCCAGGCCCCCAGGTACCCAAAGGCTCCGCCCACGCCCTCGGCGGCAACGGGAACCTTGCCCTTCTCCGCCGTCTCCTCTGCGCTGTGCCACGCTCCACCTTCTGCACGCGCTCCGCCTTGTCCAGAAGGCGCTCCTGGGCAGCTGAGAGCGGAAGGCCTCGAGCCCGCTGCTCCTGGCGACGTTCCGTGATGGAGGGCGGCCCCTGACCGTTGCTGGCCAGGCGCCGGCCTCGGAGTCTCCTGCTGGGTCGTCCTCTCCAAAGCGGGTTCCGCCGTAGCCTTGGTACCTCCGCGCAAGGCGCACGTCCTCGTCCGTGGCCTCGGCGGGAGTGCGGAAGCCTTCTTGAAATTGCTTGCAGAGGCGTGTGCTGCAGGAGCCGGGGGTTGGGGTCCTCGCGGACTGTACGAAGTCGTCCAAGTAGAAGGGCTTGTTACAAACGACGTGGCCTTGCGGTCCGGTTGGTCCAGGGGCAGCGGCTTATTCCGCTCTAGGTAGCCCACCACCTGCTCAAAGCGCGGGCGCTGATGGGGCAGACAGCCGCGTCAGGAAATTGCTGGCGCAGTTTTAGGCGGCCAGCCGGGCGCCCGTGTCGCCCTCGGGCAAAACGCCCAGTTCAGCGTCCCAGCGCGGCGTCAACCCAGTGGACAAAAAGCTGTCGGCCAAGCGGATCTTGTAGACGGTGAGCCGGGCGTCGCTCTGCAGGTGCAGCGACTCTCCCAGGTCGACCTCAAAGTCGCTGTCGAGCCGGCCACTTTCTTGCGGCTGTCCACGTAGATAGTCGTCATCCTTTTTCTAAGGAAGCCGCCCGTTGTGCGGACGACAGCTGGACGGCTGCAACGGAGGTGCAGCAGGAGATGTTGTAGCACCTCGCGTTGGAGCTGGCGAACTCTCGTTTGACTTGCTCAAGATGCCCTCGGTATTCATGGTAGAGTCCAGGATACTGGACCGTGGATGGCGGCATCTTTGCTTCAGGTCAATGCGGCCACCATCAGCTGGCAGACATTTTCACACGCAGGGCCGGGTGCTGGCTGGATTTCGGCTGGTGGTGATGCATTCAAGGCTTCAATGGGCAAGGCGTCCCTCTTGCAGCTCCGCATTGTGCTTTTTGAGAATGTGGGGCCCGGTTTGGGAAGATTTGAGCCACAGGGCCACCTTTGTGAGCTTACTTATGCAGCATGGGTATACTCTGGTTGCGGCCAATGTTTTCGGACTTGCTGCGGTTGCATCGGCAGACCGCAAGCGTTTTCTTGCAGTGGCGGTGCATGACTCGGTCATTGTCGATCCTGGCAGGGTCCGCTCGGTTTTGGGTAACATTCGTATGACTTTCTCTGCAGATGTCTTGAGTATGAGACAAATGGATGCATGGTTTGACCACTTGCCGGATTTTGTCCATGAGCAAGCGATTCTCACTCAGCGACAGGTGCAAATCTATTCGGACCCATCGCTCCTGCCCAGGAGGGGAAGTGGCGTCAGTGTGCGCTTTGTGACCAAGGATCAGCCTATGCCTGCAACCTCTTTGATGAGGAAATACTCGCAGCAGCGCACCATCTCCTCTTGCGCACTGGCGCTTAGAAAACTCTTGGGCGATTTGAGGCAAGATGAGGACGGTACCATTCGCTTTTTCACGGCCGTTGAGTTGCTCATGGCAATGGGGGTCACAGATGCGATCATTTTGCCTGTGGAGTTGTCACCGGCCTGTGAACTGGTAGGCAACAGCATAGCCGAGATTCACGCACTGGCTGCCTTGTGGATTGCCGTCAAAGGTTTGCTTCACGTGGAGGTGGATATGACTTTCGCAGACATCCTTCGGCACTTCAACCAGGCGCGACTCAGAGCTTCCCAAGTGCATTTCACAAACTTGTCAGGTGCGTTGGTGGTCCATCGGACCAATGAAAAGCTCAGTACGCATGTGCAGGCCAACCACTCGGTTCACGCACTCATCCGTGTTCAGGGCAGCCGATATGAGGTCGACGTCAGGGTGGGTGACTCTATCGCTTGCCCTCAGTATGCTCCAACTTGCTTTCTCTGCAGATGAGTGTATCTTCACTGTCAATGGTAAGTCGGCTAACCTTTCCAGTGTACTGTGGTACTGTTGCAGCATTGAGTGTATCCAGCATTCGCCTACCATTAGTCCGACTTTGCATTTCCAGGTTTGCATTGATGGCCCACGGCCAAAAGGTGGTATGCACCCTGCCGGGCTCTGGCAGGCAATTTCCGCTGACGCCAGTCACCCTGACGGGCAACGCCTCTTGGTTCGGTGCTGGACTGGGAATGCAGTGACTGCAGAATTGCTCCTTGACCCGCTTACACTCATGGATGAACATGTACGGTACCACCCTTGACATTAACACCAAGGTGTATTCTACACTGGCCTACTGCACGGCCCTTGCAGGTGCGAGTTTCAGATCTTCGTGCAGGGTATCGGTACGGGCCCCAAATGCATCATGGTGGATGGCCGTACCACCTTCCGTGAGGTATTGAATCAATTTGAGCTGTCCCCGGATTTGTGTTGCCTTTTCAAAGCCGCCCACCAATGTCCCCTTGGTGCATCTTTGGAGGATATGGGAGTTAGGAGCCACGACTGGTTGCAGGTTTGTAGGCGTGACCGCGGCGGTGGCAAGCCGCCTCGGGTGGAGGGTGATGCAATCGCTGCACTTACCACCATGTTACACAATCAAGGAGCCGACAAAACTGAGGCTGACAATTTCGCCAGGGCTGTCATGCCCAAGGTCGGAGCACCCAGAACGCTCAGGACAGCAGCGGAGACCCATTCCGACAAGATTATCAAGGGCCTGCGGGGTATTGCCGCTGCAGCCTCAATCAAACTGCCGCATTTTGGCCCCAGCATTGTCGCATCCCACAATATTCCGGCCCGGCCCATGATGACCAGCGAATCCAGTTTTGCATTGGTTGCCTCGCATGCAATTGCTCCTGACAAGAGCCATCCGGTATTCTTGCGCAGTGTTCCGAACAAGCCCACTTGTCAATCAGACAGACGCGATACCTTGGCTTGAGGAAGGCTCCACCACTAGTGTGCCGTGTGCGCTTTTGGTTCTGGGGCATAACTGCAGCTGTACCCGTGGTCCTGGATGTGTCCGCATGACATACCCGGCTTGGGATCATGACCAGAACCCTGTCGTTCTGGCAGTCAGCTGTCGCCAGTTGCATGCCACTGAGAAGATCACTTTCGCCAACCCGGAAAAGACCATCAAGGTCAAGACCGCATTTGTTTGCACCTTCAAGGTTTTTCGTGATGAACTTGAACAGGATCAGTGGGTCCAGCTTGCTGCCTTTCTGGTGAGGTTCATGCTTGAGAAGTTCACATCCGGCCAGGCATTGCTTGTCGGGTCGCCTTGGCGCAGACGCTGGTTCAAGGGACAACGTGAAACTGTGAAGACTGATGCCCAGTCTGATGCCTTCTCGTTCAACGCGCGTGTTTCGATTTGACGCTCAAGGAGTCGGGTTTCAACGGTGTTTATATGAACCCTGTTCCGCCAATTGACACGCTGTCGGTGCTGTGGGTCATCGCGTGGATGGGGCCCAGCAAGGCTCAAGTGCTTGTGCAATCACAGAAATGTGACTTTCAACTGGGCTAGTTCGTACAAATCGCGGCTACGGGCATCAGGGTCCCAGCGGACAAGCAGGTGGGACGCCTGATGTTCCGCATCGAACCGCTTGAACCCGGCGTAACAATCGAGAACGTTCGGGCTTGGTTGACATCCCTACAGTGGGCAGGCGCATCTGTTGCGAGAGCTGTCGGACCCCGAACATGGTTGGTTGCGGCCACCAACTCGCAGTTCATGACCTTCAACGGCCAGTCTGTGCTGATTCGGAAAGTACAAAGCAGGCGTGAGAAACCCCAGGGTGCCATTCTTGCGGGTTCCAGCCCGGCCATGACTCAGCTCGATCCAGGCAGTGTTGACCCTCTTTCTGTTCACGACCCTTGGGCCTCGGCGCTTACTGGTGGATCTAAGCCGGTCGTTTCGCAGTCGCCTCAGCCTGCTTCATCCCACATCCAGAACACGGTCAACATGCAGACCCAAGAAATTGCGGAGATCAAGAAGCAGATGGTGGTGCTCCAGCAATCGGCCGTTTCACAGGAAACGGAGCAACAGAAAATCCGGCAGGAGATGCATAGCCTTCATGAGGGAGTTCAGCATGAGCTGCAAACTTTCACTACCTCGCTGGAGCAGTCTGTTCAGAAGGTCATTGGTGCTCAGGAGACCAGGATGAATGAAGGCTTCGGTGAGTTGCGGAATCTCATTTTAGGCATGCAGGAGGGACGCCACACGCGGCCCCGTCTCTCGAATGAGCGCATGGAGGATTGACATGTGTGGCAGCAGAGATACCTGCTGCGGGCCCCCTTTGCAAAACTGAACTGTTCCATCTTTATGTCCAGAGAGAGATACTTCTCAGGGCCCTTTTTGCATGATGGGGTCTGTCGCATGTGTGCACCTAAGCTGCGGCTGTTTCTGTCAGCCACCCGGGTGTGTATGCTACCAATTCAATGGGTCTCCACCCAGATTGATGTCATCGGTGAGTGGCAACTATTCGGCGTATTTTTGTCGCATTGTGGATCTTTGCCCTTTAGTGATGTGCCTGTTTTTGTACCGTTTTCGACAAGCCTTGTGGTTTGCCACAGCAGATGCTGTCTCCATCGGGGTGAAGGTGGGGTATGTTTTGACTTGCCTCACAGTCGCGGGTACCGACCATTTCTTCACTTGTGTGGTCGGCCTAATAATATCTTGATTGTAGGGTCATCGGATCAATCGCTCCATGGCCACCCGCCTGACTGTTGGGATTTCTGGCCACCGAATGTTTTGTGAGCCTTGTTCCGTGGATCCGAGTGGTTTCAGTGTGTGTCACAACAGCCTCAAGGGCGTCCGCGTAGGCGAAGCTGCAAATCCAGGACCTGGTGCACATTCCGTGGTTGTTTGTAACCCTACTACCTTCCGGTCCGCCTGGAGCAGACTAAACGGGGCTGTGCCACAGAATACGTTGGATTTGACACCGTCCAGGCCATCGCACGACCCACTCTCTTGCGCTCACTGGCCAGGCTGACATGCTCAGAGTCACGGTTCAGCAACTCCAACAACTTTTCCCGGGACTGGAACTCACGGGCAAACGCACCAACGACGTTATCTCAATGAGGGCTTTCGGCTTCTCAACCAAGGTTAGCGGATGTGCGGTACGCCCTGTGCAATGGTCATACCCGAACAATCTCAGTGGGATGATGTGTATGCCCACTAATGCGCCTTTTATTAGCGTTGCCGATGATTTCCCCGTGATGTCAGGGGCAGCTAGGCGGTCCTTGCATGCTAGATTGAAAAAGCGATATCGTGGGGCAGGTGCCTGATAATTCAATGCCCTTGCATGTGGTGACTATCTGCCCTTGGATATAATTACCTTGCGCCAGCGCACTGGTGTTTTCCCTGTGTGCTTGGATACACCGCAGACCAGCTCACTCGGGCACAGGCTGCCCGAGCCTTTTCTTGCTGGGCCACACTGATGTGTACCCACACCATTTTGTTGCGGGTCAACGTTGCACGACTCAGACGAGGTCTTCCCGTCTGGTCACTTGTGTGCTGTGCCTTATACAGACGTGGTGTTTATCACCACCTTCGATTCGGCATGATTTTATTTCCCTCTTGGGTTGCCCGTGCTTTTCCATTTGCACGTGCCTTTTGCTTGAGATCGGGTTGGCCCGGACCTCACGGTCCCGGGCCTGGTATAAATGACATTCTAGATGTGCACTCCAATGTGGTGGCTGCAAATCCGCTTGAGGGTGCTTCTCCCGTGTGGGACACTTACAATGCCTTTCGGGTCTTGCAGAACCGATACTTGATCGGCTAGTGGATTTCCCAATGCTCTGCCCCAAAGTGGGCGCTCTTTCCGTGGGGGTGGTTTCTCTTTCTTGTTTTCGGGGCTTGTTTGTGTCCTTGCGGCCCCCTTTTTTTCCCCCCCTGTTTGTTGCCACGGTAAATGTCACCTGTACAGGGTGCTGGGTCCCTGCTACGGCCAGGGCCCGGTGCTGCGGCCAAACAGCGCCGCGCAGAATAAAATGGAAAAAAGTGGAGCTGGCGAACAGCTTCTGGCCCAGGAAGCTGAGCGCCGCTCCCATCGGCGTCTTTTTCCAATGCGAAGCGCTCTTCGAAGCGTATGTGGAACATTTCGTTCTTCGGCTTCAGATAGTAGACGAACAGGAAACTGTAGGGTTCCCGCGTCGCCGCTCATACAGCCGGTACAGCTGCTCCTTCGGCAGCAGGGCGCTGAGCTCCTCAATGACGGCGTCCTCGTGCTGGTTGCGCAGCCTCCAGCAGCAGAGGAATTGGATGTTCACCCGCACGGCGGCGCTTATGAGCCTCAGCTTCTGCGAGCTCACCCAGGTGCTGATCTGCATGTCTGATGAACAGCATATCCAGGGCGCCGTTGGGTTTATGGAGCTGAGGCATATCAGCCATATCGTCACAGATTATCAGGACCTGGTGCAGTTTCTTCATCTCCAACTTCTTGGATGCCTCCGTGATCTTGCGCTGCTGCAGGATTATGCGGCGCAGCGCCGCCTCGTCCCACTCGTCCCAGTACGCTTGCTCCCGTTCGGTGTTCACCCCCAGGTCCTCCTCGATGTACTTCTTGACGGGAATCCAGCCGTCATCAATGTCGATGGACGGGCTAAAGATGTAGATTCTCTCAAACACGCCGCGATACTGCTCCAGAATCAGGCTGATCAGAGTCACGGTTTTGCCCGATTTTGATGGCCCGAGGAAAATGCCCGTGCGCGGAACCAGGGGCACCACGGGGTCAGAGGATTGTTTGCTGCTGTGTTCAGGCACAGGAAACAGCTTGATCTTCCCCATCCCTTTGTTTTGCCAAATTTGAAGCCGGGAAGCCGGGCGGCGAGTCTGGGAGCGCATCGCTATATAGCGATGCACTCCCGGAGTTTTCTGGGCAGGATTGACGGAGCAATCCTGTGCTCGCGACAGGATTGAGTGGAGCAATCCTGTGCCCACGCCAGGATTGAGTGAAGCAATCCTGTGCCCGCGCCAGGATTGACGGCGAAGCGAGTAATGGTGAAAAAACACTCCGTCAGTGGCCCGGCGAGGAGCGGGCCACTGACGGACCTTTGGCGCTGGCCCGGTGATGGGTTTTTTCGGGCAAAAAAGCGAGGTCGGAATTCCGACCTCGGTGGAAGAGCAAAGTCGGAATTCCGACCTCGGTGTAGAGCGAAGTCGGAATTCCGACCTCGGGTGGCGCAGGCTCGGCAGGCTGGCTTCGATGCCGGGCAGGTGGCGCGGCCGGATGGAGGCTTCTATGCCGGGCAGGTGGCGCGCCAGGGTGGAGGCTTCTATGCCGGGCAGGGATGTGGCGCGCTAGGTATCGAAGCCTCCACGTTGTCGGCGGGCTGGCGTGGCTCCGATGCCGGGCAGGAATGTGGCGCGCTCGGTATCGAAGCCTCCACGTTGTCGGCGGGCTGGCGTGGCTCCGATGCCGGGCAGGAATGTGGCGCGCTCGGTGTCGAAGCCTCCACGTTGTCGGCGGGCTGGCGTGGCTCCGATGCCGGGCAGGTGGCGCGGCCGGGTGGTAGAACGCATTGAAACGAACCCACTTCGAAAGCATAAGTGCCACTTATGCTTTCAAGCGGCGCGCTCGGTATCGAAGTCGGCGGGCTGGCGCTGCTCCGACGCCGGGCAGGAATGTGATGCTCGAAAGCACAAGTAGCACGTGTGCTTGCGAAGTGCCTCGGAACTGGAAACAGGCGCCACCCATTTTTTGGTTGCTGCCCGCGTGGAGTTCCACTGCAGACTGCGCCGCGCGAAAGACGCTTTTTGGCTGGCTTCGGCTATCAAAAAAAAAGGCTGGATGGCTTTCTGGCTGGCTTCTGGCTGACTTGGCTGGTTTGGCTGGCTTTCTGGCTGGTTTGGCTGGCTTTCTGGCCGGCTTGTTGCTGGCTTCTGGCTATCAAAAAAAGCGGGTTGGCTGGCTTATGACTGGCTTCTGGCTGGTTTGGCTTGGCTTCTGGCTGGCTTTCTGGCTGGTTTGGCTTGGCTTCTGGATGGCTTTCTGGCTGGTTTGGCTGGGTTGGCTGGCTTGGACCCTTTTTTTTAGCTCGCCTTGCAGAAACGCAGCTACGAGGCAAATTGCAAGCATATCTAGGGGTCGTTATGTTGCAGCCACACGCCTGCGCGCAGCGTTTTAGACTTTGAATCCTTCGCAGGACGAGGTCGTTTCCTGGACGGACGAGTGCTAGGAGCCTCTCAGGTAGAATAGAATCCATTTGGGAAACCCGTCTAAAGAGAGAGGCGCACAGATGCAGTTGCAGTGGATGCTGTTGGAGGACGCCGTCGCGCCTAAAGGCTACACAACGAGGACGAGGAATTCCAATTTGAGTTCGGTGCCAAGCTTGCTCGAAGCGGCGACTTTGCACCTAGCACACATCTTGCTAACACCAATCACAAGCAGGTTGTGCGACAGTTTCGACGCCTTGAAAGTATCCAGCGCATGCTCCGAAAATTTGGAGAACATGAAGTTGAGAGCATTGCGCGGGGCTGGAACGCTGTACAAAAGTCCCCGGGATTTCCGGGAGGTTTTGCCAGGTGGGCCAACCAAGAGCTCCCCAGATATCCTTCAGCTGAGATCATACAGGAGCTTTGTAAGCACGAGGCACAAATTGCCAAGGAGATTGCCAAAGAGAAAAAGAGGGCTTGGGTCAAGTGTCTCAACGCTTCATGGAAGTCGAAAGGAAATCGTGTCTCGCGTCAGGTTTCCACAAGGGGTTTCCCCTTCCTTACAAGAGTGCGCAAGCAGACGGAACACCTTTGCACACGGATTCGCCGAACTGGAAAGGGGCCACCCATCTTTCAACTGCCTTTTACGCCGCCTCAGGATTCGCAGATTTTTTGGAACAATCAGCTCATACCATGGATCTCCCTTGACCAGGGCATTTTCAGTATTCCCCATCATGGCAGTGATGTCAAGGTTACTCTCTCCCAAGGTTACTTGATCCTCCACGGATGCAAAGTGAATTCTTCTCATATTGGTCACAGTTTTGGGAGTCGGAGGAACCGCCTGGTGGACCTTTCATTGACCCAGATTTGCTCCTACACAAATGGATCCTTGATTATACCCCGATCCTCACCTTGGAGTCTCTCAACCACGCCATCCAACACACAGGCGAATTGCTGAACTCAAGGCGCTGGGTGACACCCCTCTTGCAATCTGGGTACAAGCATTTTTTGCTGGGCAAAAGTCGTACTCCCGGGCAGCCCTGAAGTTCTTCTAAAAATGACTGCCGTTTTGCCACCATCCATCATTGGAGGTCTCCCGAAGAGACGCGGTGATACGTTGTGGTACAGTACGCAGTACCTCCTTGAGCAGGCGTTCAGTACCGGGTCAGAGTTGCATGGCACAGTGACTGATCTTCAAAAATTCTTCAACACAATTCCTCGCCGGTTCCTCGAGGCGATCCTCGTCAAGCTTGGCATTGATGCCAACTTTGTACGCCAGTGGCTCAGCTTATTGGACCAGCTCAAACGTTGCGTTGTCGTCCAACATGACACCAGTGCACCTCGACTGTCCAGTTGCGGCGTGCCTGAGGGAGACCCTTTTGCGGTTGTCGCCGCAATTGCAATTGGCACAGTGGTTCATTTATGTGTCACAAGGCACACTGATTCGCAGGTCCTCATATATATTGACCACATTGAATTGATTACTGAGGTTGCGCTTGAGTTTTTCAGACAGTGGAATTTCAAGGTTGACTTGGACAAGTCGTGGGCTTGGACTACGGTATCTACAAAATGTCTGGAAATCAAGTCCAATTTTGCATACTGCAACGCCAAGCAGAACCTCGGGAGCTTTGCGAGATATATAAAATGCAACAAGCTTGGTACCCTTTACCACTAGAATTTTGGAAGGAACCAGGAGAGCTGGAGTCATTGCCTCCCTTCCCAGTGAACCACAAGCACGTCTTGATGCGGTTGCAGCTGGACCAATTCAGGTTGCACTGTATGGGAGCGAGGTATCGTATATTGGGAAAAAAGCTTTGAAGCTTATGCAGAGACGCATTGCCAGGATCCTCGCCAAGCCGCACAAGGGAATGAACCCCAACGTCGTTCTTCACTTACCGAAGTGGAACGTTGGATCCGCGTATGTGCGCAATATTGAGAGCAGCTCGCTCTGCCAGACGAGCAATCCACCTGATGCCGGTTGTCTTCAAGGATTTCTGTTCGAAGCTTGTCAACGACCCAGGTGACCCACTGCGCACATATGGACCCGTCAGTGTGCTCGCGGCATACTTCAAATCCCTTGGGATCAAACCACATGCGGGAGGCGACCTTACAATCCAAGGAACCTCCCCGGTTGATTTTGTCAATGGCCCCTTCACGCTCGTTGAAGAGGTTCTTCTGACGGCCTGGGCTAGACAGGTGCAGGCTGAACTCCGGGAACGACATGAATTTGAAGAGCTTCCCACCATTAGCCCTGAGCTCACACCGAGCCCTCAAGAAATTGGAGCCCAAGGACGCAAGGGTTGTCAGGACCTACCTCGGTGGAGGTTTTCCTACAAACTGTCAAGCGCACCATTGGAAGAACATCCAAACTGATTGCCCTTGCTGCGGAGGCCATGATACTAGGGTCAAGCGCTGTAGTGCGACAACCGAGGTCAGACAGGAATTTGAGCTCCTCGAGGCTCTATGCGAGCATCAGGCCGCCGTCCATACTAATGAAAGATCCAGCATTGCCAAGCTCATACAGGCAATTCCTTTCCCTGTTGTTGCTCGAACTGTTGATGTCGACGGACAGCTTGTTTGCTTCACAGATTGGTAGCTGTATTGATTCCAAGTTTTTTGCTTGGGCTGTCGTTTTCACCTTGCAGCCTCTCAGTGAACTTGATGCTGTGTTACCTCAGGACTTCCAGTCAATTGTTTCCCAGTTCCAGGTTTTCCAATGCGGTCGGGTGCCGGGGCGTCAGACCATTACGAGGGCCGAGATCCTTGCAATTGCATGTGCTTTTCATGCTGCCCATGACGTACACATTGTCAGTGATAGCAAAACAGCGCTCCAGTTTGCCCAGGACATCATTTCGGGAGCATGCATTTCGGAGTTTTGCCTGCATCCGTGCTTTGATGTGCTCAATTTCCTATTTGAGGCAATTCACAAATGGCCGCTGCATCATTGCAACGTTACTCTTACCAAGGTTAAGAGCCACTTTGTTCCTGAAGGTCCAGGGAGAGCACTTGTACATGCAGCCGGGAACGAGGCAGCCGACAGAGCCGCAAAGGAAGTTCTCAATTGCCAGATACCGGGTTTCACGCAAATATTCCAGGCGCTTACCCAGCAGACCAAACATTCAGATCGAACCTTGACGACACTTTACAAGGCGATTGCATGCGCAATCCGCGCATATGTGTCCAGAGCAGTTGCGCATGACGCCCCTGAACGACTCCCGCCGGTGAGGGAAGAAACCTTTGCAGGTTACTTCCCTCTCCAATATTGCAATTCTGACCATACAGTCGAATGGCGCAGGGCATCTCCATGGGGGGTAACTTATAACTCGAAGCTCATTCTTTGGCTACAGGAACTACGTTGGCCACCCGAAGATGCGGTCACACGTCATGTTAGCTGGAACGAACTTCTTGTTTCTTTCCGTTTGCATTGCGGCCTTTGTATTCCAATCCCGAATCCGAAAATCCCTACAACGTACCTCACGCCTGGCATTCACAAGGTTTTCAATTTTGAGCAGAAGACACTTGGAGGTGAAAGTTTTGCCTTTAGAAGCAGTTTGCAATCTCTCAGTACAGCCCTTGGACAACCGCTTGTGCCTTGGCACCGCGCTGCCACCCGTGTGAGTACAAATGAGATTTTTGGCTATTTTTGGCAGACGGCAGGATTTGTTGCACGACCGCTAGAAAGAGACGATTGATCACTTACACCAATATTTTGCAAAGCAGCCTGGCAAGCTCACTACTGGGACCATTCTGAAATTGCCAGCTCGAGCCGTTGCACCTGAGCCAGAAGATCTTGACCATGACCATGAGCTCCATAGGCGAGGGTATATGCGAGTCGTCAAAATGAGACATAACTGAATGATGGTGATTTTTCGGGATTGCTGGATTGGTGCACTCTCAATTGCATTTCGTTTCACAGGCTATGCGTCTTAGTGACCGGCCTTGCGGGTATGTGGCGTTTACAGGCTATGTGTCTTAGTGACCGGCCTTTCTACTCCCTCCAGTCACGTGTGCAGGTGTGTTCGCTTAGGCCGGCACACTTGCGCGACTCCGGACTTGGGATCGCAAGCTCAGCGTAGGAAAGAGCTTGATCTTCCCCATTCGTCCCAAATTCGAAGCCGGGAAGCCGGCGGCGAGTCCGGGAGAGATGCTGGATTTACAGCATCGCTCCCAGAATTTTCTGGGAGACGCAATCCTGTGCCCAGCGCAGGATTGATGGGGGGCAATCCTGCTGCCAGCGCAGGATTGAGTGGGGCAATCCTGTTGCCAGCGCAGGATTGCCATTCGTCCCTTTGTGTTACTTCCCAAATTTGAAGCCGGGCGACGGAGCTTGGAGTTTTTTTTGGGCCCTTGTAGGAACCTGTAGGAACCTATAGAAACCTTATAGGAAACTCATAGGACCTATGAGTTTCCCCGAATCCCGGCAAGCCTTGATCCCCGGCAAGGGTGACAAGCTCGGCAGGCTGTCGTGGGCCCGGCTTGCTTCTTGCCCATTATGAACCAATATTGCCCATGCCGTGATTTTGAGCCCTGGAAGTTCTGAGCGAAAAGAATTCAGCCCAAGCCCAAAAGGTAGGGGTGACAAGGAGTGACAAAAGGGTGACAAGATCGGCAGGTCTGCGTGTCAGGACCCTGCGCTTGGCCGAAAACACAAGTTATCCCTTACTACTTTCTGACCGAAAACAACAAGGTCTTCGGGAATTTGAGAAATTGGCCATTTAGCGCCCTTTCCCGAAAGGCCCCGGGGGTGACAAAAGGGTGACAAGCTCGGCAGGATGGATTTTGCAGCTTTTTTCGGGCCAAAGACGGAAATTGTGTCAGCACCATGTTTTTGGTCAAAAACGCGAAAATCGATAGGCTTATGTCTATTGTTATCTAACTGAAAAGAAGGAGGTTTTTAGGAATTCTGGAAGTTGGCCGTTTTGTGCACTTTTTCCACCCAAAAGGTATGACATAGGGGTGACTTCTTTGGTGACAAGCTCGGCAGGATGGAGAAAAGGCTGTTTTGGCAGCTTTTCGGGCCAAAAAACGAAAATAATTTGGGGGCTAAATATGTTCCTTACTACTACTTTTTTCTCAACTTGTTTTCAACTTTTTCCCCCAACCTTGTTCCTCAACCTTTTTCTCACAAACCTTGTTCCCCAACCTTTTCCTCAACCTTTTTCTCAACTTGGTCCCAACCTTTTTCTTCAACCTTTTTCCCCAACCTGCTTCTCAACTTGTTGCCAGCCTTTTTCCCCAAACTTTTTCTCAACTTGTTCCCAACCTTGTTCCTCAACCTTTTGTTCAAACCTTTTTTCCTCGACTTGTTCCCAACCTTTGTCCTCAACCATTTTCCTCAACCTTTCTCCCAACTTGTTCCCAACCTTTTCCCCCAACCTGTTTCTCAACTTGTTCCCAACCTTTTTCCTCAACCTTTTCTTAAGTTGTTTCCAACCTTTTTTTCCTCAACCCTTTTCCTCCACCGTTTCTTGGCCCCTTCACTTGTTTTTGATTGGTTTCCTTTGCATCCTGGCAGGCGCCGCCTGGTGAACTTTGTTATCTTTGTTGCATTTGCCTTGGGTTTGGTGGCATGGGTCTTTACCAGCAAAAATGATGAACCAGAAGAAACATAGGGGCTGTTGGCTTCCAACTGAGGGTGGATGGTGCTGGAATTCTAGAACTCAAGCAACAAAAGTACCAAACGTTTCAGCAACCACGTCCCAGATGAAAAGTCAAAAACAACCTCAGTAAATGCAACGCTCCCCAAACACCTTGAGAAGTCCAAAAAACACAAACAAACGCAACATAAAATGTCAGCAACCATCCAAACAATGCATCGCTACAGTTCAAAGAAAAACACATACTGCAGACCAAACAATCAACATGTCAGCAACCATATCCCAGATAGACATTCCCAAGCCCTAAGTAAGTGCAAAGTTTCAAGCAACATCTCGGAAATTCCCAAGACAGGTTAGCAACCAGGAGGGGCCCTCTGGTGGGTCCCATGTTAGTGGACAGGAAGGTAATGGGAGCCGCTGAAGTTAAAACCCCTGATTGATTTTGATTGGGAACTGTCCCCCTATAGTGGGGATTCAGACCATTTTTAGAGGGAACGCCGCCGCTATTAATAGAACTTCAGTCCCTGATTCCTGGACTTTGCACTTTTTGGGAAAACCATTTTAGCAGTAAAAAATAGTGGTACATAAGAAACTTGGATTTTTCTGGCCACGTACTGTAGCGTACGGTCCTTGCTTCGGCGCGCGTGCGTGGGACTTTGCATTTTTTCCACCGCAGCCAAATTTGGCCACGATTATGGGAGCAAACTAGAAACGTACTTATTTAGCCCTTTTTGAACAACTACTTTCGTTCCCGTTTACGTAAACATTTGTTTTTATTGACTTAAGACTTTTGCAGCCTTAGGGTAGCGGTGCATATCTGTCACTGCCTACTCATTGGCGTATGACTTGGCAAGTAGCGCAGCTGCTCTATTGATTTTGTTATTGATTTCGTTTGTTTTTTGTGAGCTGTTTTCTTAATGATTTTGAAGGGGGCTTTGGTGTTGATTTTAGAGCTCTTAAAATCAATTAGTTTCTATTGAAAAAAAGGCTGTTTCCAGAGGAATCGAAACTTATTGATTAGAATCAATAGCTGATGTCCAGGGAAGTCCACCAGGAGCAGATAGCTCACCTCCTTGCAGTCGAACTCCCAGCTCTTTATCCTTTCGCTCCAGGCTATCTTGTTGTGGGAGCCTTTGTTTGGTCCTGCGTTCGATTCTGCGCAAAGCAATTTCGGCCATTGTGGAGTTGGAGTAGGCGAGGTCAGCGGGCAGGAGGAAGGTGTTTCAAACCTTGGTGCCGGCCAACGGTTCGAGTTTAGAGGGAATTCAAGGAGCTGATGGATTTTTGAAACATCGAGCAGTGACCAGGGGCCACGTCTACTTTGCGGAGCGCACCACCCGCGCCATCAAGGAGGCCGTGCTGCGACGCGCAGCAGCAGCAGCAGGAGTGGGCCGCTAGTGGCGCCTCAGACTGCGTGTGACGATTGAGTTTCAACCTCTAAAAGCATTTGGCAAGAGTGGACGATGTGTCACCTTAGCGACACACCTTGGTGGTAGCAAAAAAACAATCGTTCTGTGGATGCCAGGCGTGATGTTGGTTCCCAAAATATGGGAGTAATTTGCTGATCATTCATTCCCATCAACATCTGGCAAGTGGTTCACCGCACGCATGTTCGTCCTGCTCGCAGTGGCTACCGCCAAAGAAATGCTCTAAATGCGATAAAGCCTGGCTGTTGTTTTTGGCCGAAGCATTGCGGTAACCTTGGTCCTGTTGATGGATTGCCAGCCTGAAGTGCGTCCGCGTGCAAAGACTTGGAGCTGATGAGCGATGGGCTCAAAGTTCGTGTTGATTTCGTGTTTGCAATCCACGGACACAGTCACTGTGTCACGATCTCCGTTCAAGCTGTTGTCAATATGTAAAGCCAGATGTTCGGGCGCTGCTGAGGAGCCGATCCTTGACAGCCCAAGGCGTGGGCTGAGCGGGCGAGGAGCTGATGCGCCACTCTTCTACGACGGCCGGGTTAAGCACCGATGTGTCTGCTCTGGGATACTGAGGCTGCCAATGGTGTTAGTTTTTGATGAGGATGATCGCATGGTTACGTTCATTTGTTCGGGCATTCCCTTAAGCAACACCCTTGCTAAGTCTTGGGCAGATTTGTGGGGAAAACGTTACCGTACCGTTCACCCCTTTTCTCACTTGGTCGTGTCGAGATTCTTCGTGTACAGCTGAATGTATTGCTAGGGGTTTGTCTTTTCCCCTGTGTTTTAATCTTGGTTGAATCTTCGGCCGCGTGCCATTTCTGCTTCAAGCCTTTTGGTAAGGGACATGCCTGGAGGGTTTGACCCCTCTTTCGTTCTTTTTTGAACTTCGCACTGCCGCGCCGCCATGGCCTTTACCGCATTTGAGTTGTGCATGCATTTTGCATCATCTTTGATTTGGCAGTTCCTGGATGCAAGAGCCACGCATGCACTACGCGCCGTGGCATGGATCGCGCACACCTCCGTGCCCGACGACGCCCCGGCATCTACCACTCCTGCTGCACCGCGTACCTTCGGGTGCACTTCTTTTTTGACACCTGGCATAGCAGTCGGCATATGGGACTGCCTTACCCCCAGCGACCGCACCGCATTCCAGGCCACGGAGTGGTGGAACCACTCAGATCTGCGCTGGTTCACGCAGGGCCTCGGAGTGGTCCCCGCATCCGACTCAGACTCGGCATCCGACGAGACTTCCGAAAACGAAGCACGGCACCTGAACCGCCCCAGGCGTGCAGGGTGAGTGCAGCATGCCTTTTTCTTTCGCTTGCAGCACAATTGCGCACCAGCTCAGCGTGCTTCGATTGTGACCGCACCTGACTCGCCGCAGCGCATGCCTGAAATTAACTACCCAAGCAATCAGGCGGCCTTCCGCCCAGCTGTTTCCAGCTGCACGCTTGCATTTGTTTGTGTCTTTCGTAAATGTGCCATTCCAACATTCAAAAGCAGCAGCATGCTTCTTGCCGCATGGGTTCCAAGTCCCTGCCAGTGCAATTTTCAAGCCGCATGGACGTCTCACTCGGAGTACAAACGTCGCCGCAGGCTCAGCATGGGTAGCCTGTGACGCACCCGACTCATCCAGTGCATGCCTAAAATTAACCACCCAAGCAGTCAGGCGGCCACTCGCCCTTTTTTGCACTAGCTGCGTGCCTGCCATTTATAATGCCTTTTGTGAATGCATCGTGCATTGCCACCTCTCACGCGCACGGACTTGCATGCATGACTCACATGTTGTGGTTTCCCGCCGGCCTGCCTACAGTGGACCACGCTTGCACTCAAGCCCGCATTCACCTTTCAGGCACCGGCCTTAGATGCAGGGGACGCACCGCTGTTGCTCCTTTGCCAATTTTTGCACTATTCCAGCCGGGCCGCATGCCTTTGGCTAGACACATGCATGAGGCGCACCTGCGTGCCAACCTCATCCCAGCCGCTTGCCCCGCAGAGGCACGCACGGCAATTTACCCCTCGGCCGCCGCAGTGCCCCGAGCGACGCCTCTGTTTGAGGCGCAGCTGCTTGCCAACCTCATTCAGGCCAGGCTGCATCGCGTTTGCAGGCCAGGCGCATGCACAAGGCCGCGTGTCCTTGCATAAGCATGTCTCGCAAACAGGACTGGGTTGCCCCGCAGAGGCTTCCCAGCAGTCGGCCGCACCGCGATCTTGCAATGTCTATGCATCGCATGCCTGTCTCCTGCTGCCGAGCTGCAACGCATTTGCAGCCTCGGAACCAGGCCACTCTCTTGCGTACCACGGTGTTCGCAAGAGCGGCCGGCACCGACCTTACACTTTAGGCGCCGCCGCCTTCAGGTCTGGTTGCACCGCTGTTGCAACCAAGGTGTGCGCAGGATCAACAATCCAGCTCCCCCTCAGCCCGCAGGCCCTGAGAGCAGCTGGCATATAGCAGCTTCATTGAGCAGTGAGTGCCCGTACACGCATGTACCAGTCACCACTACACGGCAGTCAAGGTTCTGAAACCTTGCCTGCAAGCTCCGCCCGCAGGCGTAGCATAATGCAAGGCTCCGCTACGGAGTCCTCGCCAACGTTGACATCCCGCAGGTATCACCCTCAGAGTCGCGACTCACATAGGGGCCAGCATCCCAGACTCTGTTCGCATAATGAGCCGCGTTTCGCGGTCGCGTATGCAAAACGCATGCCCGCAGTGTATGCACATCCCGCAGCCGACCAGCCTGCAGTAAAATTTCCCGATCCGCACACGCCTGCGGCATGGAACAGCATGAGATACTGGACGCAATGCATGAGACCATCGCAAGGAGCTACCTGGACTTGGAAATAGTCCTCGAAGACTTCATGTTCGTCTTGCACAGCATACGCTTCTACATGCGCATTGTGGCCTTCTGCATGGTCATGCTGACCCTGTTTGCATTTGCCGCCTGTTTGCAAACCTTGCCCTCTGTCTTTCAGACAGAAGATTTTTTAACAGCATCAATGCTGCGAGCGCATCAGCATGCCTCGACTTGGCACGCAGGATGACCATGCCTGGACGCATTAAAACACTACTGCCACTTGCTGTGTGCTGACACCGTCCAAGTAATCATGGCTATGCGCAGCCGGTACTAAGGTGACCGCCTGCATACGCGCCAGTCTCAGTGGATTGCCAGGGTTGCAGCCAATGCATGTTAAACATGCGGTCTCCGCAGTTGACTCAAGGTTCTAATCCTGGCCACCCTCCATTTCCGCTAACTAGCATGGCTCTGGTTGCAGAAGCTGACGCATGCCTTGACTCCATCGAAGATATCGAGGAACTCACCCCGCGCCAATGGCCCCAGTGCCACCGCGCAGACGCTTCGCCTTCCCGCATCCTGCAAGAAGGCTTCGCACAGCTGCTTGACAAGTGGATGCGCCACCCAGAGCATCGAATTCGACTCAAATGCATCAATCGCATGGGGCATCTTTGCAACTTCTTGCTTGACATCCTCTGCATTTTGGGGGTGCGCGGCATGACTTTTTGCATAGCACGCTTGCATTCCCTGTCAACTTTCTTCGTCGACTACCTTCGCGTCGACCCGCATTTGGACATGGACCGCATGCTTCAGAACCGCAAAGGCATTTCGGCGGGCTATCGCATGGCCGGCAAGTACCTGGCCATTATCCAGCCTTTCTCCGCACTGTTGTCAAATGTCAAATTTCGCTCATGCATACAAACATGCAACCGTGCTTAGAATTGCTTCGCGAGTGGGAGGCATGCCTGATGATGGAGGACATAGCTCTCACCATCCGCTCCAGCATCGCGTTGCTGGAGAGCATCAACTCCTATGTCCACATGCTTCCAAGGCCCCGCAGTGCTTCCAAGGCCCCGCAGTGCGCATTTCTTGCAGTGGTCAGACAGGCATCACGAGTTGGCAGAGCTGGCCGACGAGTGGACTCAGTGCATGCCCAGCCCCTCGCAACCAGAGCCCAGCTCAGTTTCAGCCTTTCCGCCAGGCCTGCCTCAACCCGCCTCGCAACGCCATGCGCCTTACTGCATCAGGTTCCAAGCCGATAATTTTTACGATAAAGCATGCAAGGCAACCCACGTGTGCAGCGTGCCAGATTGCACGGGAAATCAGGATTAAAAGTATGCGCCGCGAACTTGTGCAGCCTGTTTTTTTTCCAATTTTCACACTGCATGCCTTGAAGACACGCGCCCAAGGCGTGGACGCTCCGCGGCATGCAGACGTCGACCTCCTCACGTACGAACAGACCGACTTCTAGGTCCGCATCCAGGCCTCCTCGAGGCCGCGTTGCGCGCCTACACGCAGCAGGCATTCACGTGACGCGTTTGCATTCCATGCCACGGCATCTCTGCCAATGCTCTGTGGCGCAGGTTCAATCTTTGCCACAGACACAGCTTCCCCTCCATCACGCCCATGCCATGGCGCGTTCGTGACCACTGGGGGTCGGCATGGTCAGTGAAAAGGCCGCTCGATCAGGATGCCGACAGCGAAACGCAGGAGTCCCACAACTTGGAGCATCTCTTTATGCAGCCAACCGCAAAGCCGAAGCCGGCGCCTAGACTGAGGCCCCGTCATAGCATCCAGGACCTGCATTCCAGTCCGCATGCAACAGCAAGCAGCGCTCCACATCCGCTTGCCGCCCAGCCACGTTCCGCTGAACATGCACCAACGCTAGCAACAGGTGCTCCGGTAGGCGTGCGCATGTTGACGCATCCGCTTCGGCCCCCACCCCCACTTAACCATAAAGCTCAGCCTGCACCAATCCTCGCCCGTGGAGGCCTGCCAGTGACGCAGCCGTCACCTCTTTTGTCATGGTTTGCAGAGCATTGCCACCCGTTGCCACGACCGCCTTGCAGGCCGCAGCCCCGCAGCATTGGGCAGGCACCCAAACCGCATTCAGCAATCCGGCACGAGCCATCAGCGGCACCCTTCAACCCCGGTCCCTTAGACCTCGGGTCAAGGGCCCAGCCAGGACGGGCCATAGCCCCTCGTTTCAGACAGGCCAAACTCGGCCCGCATGCACAGAGCCAAGCCACCCAACGCGAGAAGTGCATTCAAGACTGGCAGGACCTGCTAGCACAAATTGGATCCTGCTCAATCACCTTTGTGGCCGCAGCTGCATCTCAGGACCCATACGCGGCCTTCGAGGCGTCGCTCCGTGCATACACACCGTCCACCATTGCCCAGTACTTCAGGTGCATACGCGCCTTTTTGGCATTCATCAAAGCACTTGGCTTCGGCTTGGAAAACCTGCTTCTCGTGCACCTGGTGGACCTCTTGCATGCCTGCGAAAACTCCAAGCTGGAAGACCGCAGCAGCGTACGCATAGCACCTCGACCCATGCTAAAAGCGCTTTCTTGGCTTGCTCGCATAGGTCAAATTGAATCGTTAGCCATTCTTCTCTCCAACCCTCTCGCAAAAGCCTTCGCTTCCCCTCAGCAGCCTCAGGAAAGAAAGGAGGCTCTGCCTCTGCCCCTGGCAATTCTGGCATCCTGGGAGCGTAAAGTTTGTGCAGCCGACTGCACGCATAACCTGCGCATCACACTGGGCGCATTTCTTTTGGTGGCCCACACCAGCATGCGGTTCGGGGACATGCAGCGCATCAAAATTAAAGAGATCAGTCTTACTCAGCATGCTCTGCGAGGATCATGCTGGGCAACAAAGACTACAAAACTAGGACAGCCTTGGGCATGCACTCTGTTCGGCCTCACAGGACGCAGTGCACAATCCTCTTGGGCATTAAGATGGCTCGAAAGCAGTCGCTCAAAGTGTTTCAGAACCTTTCAGTTTGCCCGAGCCAGATTTCATCATGCCCGTGTTCGCATGCCTTGACGAAAAAACTCGCCCAAAATTTTCGGGCTCGCTTCCATACACGCAGGCCTTGTCGTTGCTGCGCTGGGCAGTACAAGTCCCTTGGGAGCCTCGCACTTCAGCATGCCTCAACTCAGACGAGGCGCATGCATACACGCTGCACAGCCTAACAGTGGCACTCTTGAGCGCTTCGGCCCAACTCCGCTTGCCAGAGGAGTCCAGACGTCAGCAAGGGCATCACCGTATCAATTCGGTGCAACTGTACAGCCGCGACGACACAATAGAAAGCCTCTGGGTGCAAGCGCAGATAGCAGCCGCACTCATCCGAGGCTGGCGACCCACTCGCCCGCAATCCAGGGGAGGTCAGCATCCAGTCTTCGAGCCGCTTTTCCGCGTTGATGCGCAGCCCATCCCAGAGAGCATAAATTTACTGGACCTTCCCGCACCGCTACGCATGTTTACCTACATCAGGGAACAGCAAATTCAACCTTGCATAGCGGACCCCCGGCATGGGCAGTGCAGGACATTCAATCGTCAGCCAGCTCCAGCTCACACGAATCAGGAGAAGAGTGCCCAGATGAAGCACCTCCTCCACGATCATCGTCGGCGCTCTGCTTGGTTCAACTCACTACCGGGGCAGCAGTGCATGCAGTATACAGCTCCCCGGAGCACCTGCAATCCGCCTTTTGTACAGCATGCGGCCTGGGGATCCAGGTACCAGTGCATCGCATTGACTACTTAGGCCAAGAGCACTTATGCAAGCGTAACGCGTGCCAGCACGCGTTCTCGCTCATGCCGTAGCACAAAAAGGTTTCACTTGCAGGTGACCGACATGAGTGTTGGGCGAGTGTGCAGACCCGCCCCCAGGCCGGAACGTCCACAACGCGATCTTTGTCGCGACCAGCAGGCCCGCACCCCAGCTCAGTGCAGGCATTTCCGCCTGTTTTTTGCACACTTGACACATTTTTCCTTGTTGCATGCTGCCACCAGCTATTTTCTAGCTGACTAACAGTATCCCAAACCAATCCTCCGCCTTGGCCCAGCATGGCGGACACAGAGGAACAAGTTACATCGGCCGAAGCCATGCGCAATTTGCTGTCAAGCGCTCGGGTGCCAGACGTGCTGGTCGAGCATGTCCTTGGCCTGGGTTTTGAGGACATTGCAGATTTCGCTTACGCTTACGCCGATGCATCCGATCTCAGCAAGCTGTTGGACGGCGTGCCTGCTGAGACGTGGACCGCGATGGGAGTCACGGATCCAGAGCACTCGATACCGGCGGCACGCATTAGGAGAGCCTTTGTCATGGCCAAGGCATCCGCCTCGCAGGAATCCTTGGCCCTGACGCCAACAGCATCCGGGCCGCATACAGGACAGGTTTTGCCCGGTCCGCAGACATCACCCGCAATTGCATGGGCAGAACATCTGCCCCCTAAGCTGAGCCCAAGAAGTCGTGCAGGACTTAGTCGACAAGTTCCAAAAGAACTACCCAGGCGAGCTGTTAGGTCCAGACAGCATGCCTAGCATCCGCCTTTTAAGCATGGTCTATGACATGACCAAATCCAAGCATTTCAAATGGATCCCGTGGCAGTTGAGACTCAGTGCACGCCAATACCAAGAAGCCATGGAAGCACGTTCACATAAAGTAGCACGCACCGAAGCACAGCTACTGACGCATGCATTCTTTGACGAAACACCAGAGGTCAGTGTGGAGGGCAGAGCACTCACGGCTAGCTGGCTGCATCGCACTCAACAAGTGTTCCGCAATGCATTGGCCCTGTGCCAAGCCGTGCGCCTGCTGAACGCCAAAGCATTGGATCAGCAAATTGCCAGCATGTGCCTCACGCAGCCAGACCCCGCACTGTCCCTGCGCACAGTCACGACCTCAGAACTCTTGCATGCAGATCGCCAGATTTGGGGCACAATCGTAGACCTTCTGCGTCGCAAATGGTCCATGGACGATGCCTTCCACGAACTCACGCATGGCCGCATGGAGATCCATTCGCTCCTCATGCTGCGACCTAAAATCTCCAAAGCCATGCCTGCACTACCTCCCGCTAAACGGGCCCAACTGACTCCCAGGCAGCCCAAACGGCCCGCCAGCCGGCCGCAAAAATCCGAGCCGCCGCACAAGAAAGGCAAAGGCAAGGGGAAAGGAAAGTCCAAAAACGCCTGGGCTCCCTCGCACAATGGAAAGCCTATTTGCCGCAGATTCCAAACGGGGCAGTGCAAATCAGACAACTGCCAGTTTGCACATGTGTGCGCGATAAAAGGGTGCCAGCAGACGCCAGCACGCCTCAAACCACACATGAAACAGTCCGACGGAAGTCCCGGCAACTTCCCCGGACGGTGCAGTACCGCCGGCCGCATCCAATGTGCCCAATCCCGCATGCCAACCCACACCTGCAGACGCCAGAGCCTCGCATACGCCCAGGGGAGGACTATTGCTGGACGTTTTCGCAGGAGTGCGTGCACCAATTTCCGCGGCAGCAGACCAACCGCTTCGAAGCCTTTGACCTGGACGCCAATCCTCAGCACAACATTCTGGATGACGCATGGTTCGAACTGCTTCTACGCATATGCTGGTCGGGCAGCGTTAGTTTGCTAACCCTAGCACCGCCGTGCAAGGAATACTCCCGGCTCAAGCTTAGGCCGGGCGGGCCCAAAGCGTTACGCACACCTTCATGCATGCTAGGGGTGCCCAACTTGTCACCAGCAGAACTCTCTCGGGTTCGCGACAGCCGCGAAATCCACAGAAGAGGACGAGAGCTGTTCAAAGCAGTAGCCTCACTAAGTGGCGTAGCAATCTTCGAGCAGCCACCGTCCAGCATGGCGTGGTTAGAGCCGGAAAATTTCCAGTGCTTACAAAACTTTCACGGGCACCTCGCATGGGTGGATGCGTGCCAACATGGTATGCTGCTCTCCAAATCATGGTGCTTCGCCAGCAACAATGCATGCATCCAGCACGTGGCCAGCAGATGCACGCATCAACAAAAGCACGCCAGCATAGCTGGAGTTCAGGGGAGCTCAGGCCAGTACCTGAGCACGCTTACAGCCGAATACCCGGCAAGTCTTGCAGCAAGTTTGATCAAACATTGCGCATTCAAAGTGAGCACGCAGCCCGAGGTCCGCCGCTTAAGCAAACCCTCCCCGCTTTCACTGCACCCCGTGCGCCTGCGGGTTTGCGACGGAGCTGGCATGCATTCAACTGCAGACCACTCAATCCCTCAACCAACCCACCCGCTCACCATAGTCGCTCGGGCCTGGCTGCATTGGCTAAACGAACAAAAACTCATCCCAAAAATTCTGGCCCATGTGGGCTCCGGCAACGCATCCCCTCCTCTCTCGGAACAGCAATCCGAGGAGGCAGCACGAATAGCATTCCGCGCCATGAGCATGCCGTGCCCATCCGAGCTTGCGCCCGATGAAGGACAACCGTACCGCCTATCACTTTTGCATGCCCTAGCGACGGCATCCAATGACCCCGACCTCAAACTAGTGCCGGTGCTGGCAGAAGGCGTGCCAACAGGGGCGGTGTCGGAGTTGCCGCGCAGCATGCAGTGGCCGCCAAAACCCCAGGCAGACCTGCCTAGTGAACTCACCGAGTGCATCGGCAACTGGAAAGCCGCTGAAGCGGAACCAGAAACAGTGTCCGCCTTGCTAGAAAAAGAAATTGCAAACGGATGGGTCGTTCGTACCAGCATGTCCATCGAACAAGCCAGACAGCATTGGCATAAAGGCATAGCAGTCGGGAAGCTCAACGTCGTGCATGCTGAAGGCAAAGACCCGCGACTAGTCTTAGACAGCACTGTGTGTGGGGTGAACCCCAAGTGCGCAATTCCCGAACGCATCAGCCTGCCAATGGCCTCAGACGTGCGCTTAGCCTTCCTCCCCGAGGACACGCACTCGTCCTTTGTGGGGGCAAGCTTTGATTTCAAAGCAGCGCATAAGCAGATCCAAGTGCACCCCAGTGAACATGGCCTGCTTTTGTTTCGGGTTGCCGATGTCCTGTACCATTATAGAGTGTGCCACTTCGGAGCACGCTTCTCTGCATACTGGTGGCAGCGCACCGGAGCATTCCTCCTGAGACTACTGCACGGCATTTTGGGACTGCACCCGCATCGCGCATGGTTGTTCGTAGATGACCTTTTAGCCGCACTGCGTCGCAATGACGCAGACTCGCAGCTGGCCCTCATGGTCATGTTTTTTGCAGCCATATCGGCCCCGATCTCCTGGAAGAAAGTTCAATTTCAGGACAACCTCACGTGGTGTGGGTGGCGCATTAATTTCCTGCACGAGACCATCGAACTCACGCCGGAAAAAACCATCAAATTGAAAGGACAGTTGCACGAGCTGCTCAAAGCAGGAAAGGTCAAGCGCAAACTCCTAGAGCAGGTTCTAGGACTTCTCATTTGGGCTACCAGCCTGAGCCCCGAACTCAGATCCTGGCTAGCGCCATTGTACACAGACCTGCACTCGCCGCCGGGTTGCATGCTCTCTGTCCATGCGCGCTTATGGCCATCTTTCCTGTCAGCATTAGACGCCAAAGCCGTGCTCAGATCAGCAGTGCGTGGCATTTTTATGCCGCTAGGCTCCAAAGTTCTAGAGTTCCAAGGGGCATGCATTCGCACGCCAGCCGACCTGCCTCGCGTTGTGCCTAGCCACAAGTCCGCTTGGGTGCGCATAGCGGACGCCTCCGCAGAGCACACTCGCCTGTCCAAAATGAGCAAACACAGCGTAGAATGGCTGCTGCAATGCTTCCATCTCGACCTCGCATGCCCGCTGAGAAGCAAACCAATGCTGGCTTGCAAAGCCGCCGCGGATGCATGCGCCGAGGGCAGTATAGTAGGCATAGGAGGTTGGTTCATCTCCCGCAACTCCGTTGCGTGGTTCGCAGAGACATGGCAATTCCAAGAAGTCCAGGAACAATGGCCATGCCTGACCAAAGAAGCCAAGCGCTACATCGCATGCTTCGAAACCTTGGCCCAACCAGCACTCATGCGGATCGCGTGGTCCTGCGAGGGACAAGGCGTGCATGGCATTTGCATGCCCACGGGAACAGATAACACAGCTTCCGAAGCCGGTGTTAATAAGCTGTTCACCACTTCTTGGCCCTTGCGAGTCTTTGTGCAACTTGTTGCTGCCTGGGCCCATAAGCACAAATGGTCCGTGATCGCGTCACACATCCCAGGGGAGCACAACATCTGGGCAGACCAGCTGAGCAGAGGTAATACCTCCGCTTTCCAGGCTCGACCAGAAGCCAGAGTGCGCTTCAGGCCGCATGATTTCTGGCCTCACGCATCAGCTCTCACACTTCACCCTGCGGACGCACCGTGGAGACCCGAGCACGTGGCTGCTGCGCAAACGCACTAAAGAGGGGGTAAGGTGATTTGACCGTTTGCTTAGAACTCTAAAGTGGGGGTATTCCGACAGGCTCCGCATGAGATGCAGGAACATGGAGTGGACGCGCATCGTCACTCCACCTGCATCTCTGAGCCTGCACTTCTAAGCAACGCTCAAGTAAAAAAGCGCGTATCGAGTTTGCTCCGGTCGGTTGCTTTTTTCCCTGCATGTCCCTTTAGGCTTGAAGCAGTGACCAAGATTCTAACGCTAGGGGTTTGTCTTTTCCCCTGTGTTTTAATCTTGGTTGAATCTTCGGCCGCGTGCCATTTCTGCTTCAAGCCTTTTGGTAAGGGACATGCCTGGAGGGTTTGACCCCTCTTTCGTTCTTTTTTGAACCCACCCTCCCACCCTTTCACGGCCCAGGTGGCATGCAGCCTCCACAAGGCCTGATAGAGGGACGCATGCAGCCGCATGAACGGAAGCTGGTCAGCTCCCAACATTTCGTCGGCTTACTGCATCTCGATACTCCCGCAGGACCATTTCGAGCATACGCAGCGAGGCCCACGCAGTGCACGCAAGCGCACATTGACGAATGCCATCGGCATTCAGCCAGCCCGGACTGGCCCCCCTGCAGGAGGACGCATCCTCCCATGCACACTTATGCACGCATTGCATACATGTGCAGCATACCTCTTTTTTCGTCTCACACCCCACGGGTAAAACACCCTGTGTGATGGTCGAACACGCAATGTTGACCTCAGGGGGTATTCCGACAGGCTCCGCATGAGATGCAGGAACATGGAGTGGACGCGCATCGTCACTCCACCTGCATCTCTGAGCCTGCTGGTATTCCGACAGGCTCCGCATGAGATGCAGGAACATGGAGTGGACGCGCATCGTCACTCCACCTGCATCTCTGAGCCTGCACTTCTAAGCAACGCTCAAGTAAAAAAGCGCGTATCGAGTTTGCTCCGGTCGGTTGCTTTTTTCCCCGCATGTCCCTTTAGGCTTGAAGCAGTGACCAAGATTCTAACTTAAGCGTTTCACGACTCGAATTGCAAGTCGGAATGCATTCAATGTGAAGTGTAAAATGAGCCGGCGTATTGTGTGAATTGCGTTATAGTGGACCCAGGATGATCCCAACCACCTCTGCGCAGATGCCGCAGAATGAGGTATATTGCGTGCGGGGTGTGAATAGTCGTTTGTGGGCCACTCATGCAGTTTTGAAATCATACACACTCAATGCCATTTGGCTCAAGAAAACACATGTTTTGTCTCACAATTGTCATTGTGATTCAATACTATCCAAAAAATAAATCACGCTTGCGGAGAGTTTGTGGCCTCGAGGATATTCGAGGCGGCATTGCGGGTTTTCCGAAGGACAACACAACCAGGGTTGTAGGGGATACGAAAGAAACCTCTCGGTTTCTGACTGTTTGACTCGCAGTGGCTGCATGTCTTTCAGGTGTCTGTATCGTTTTGTTGCCCTTGGGGCCCTGGTTTCTCCTTGTCGATTTTGACCCTTGTGGCTCCGGGACTTCTCGGGGCGGGTGTGTCTTGCCTTCGGAACGTTCCTTGCTCATACTTAAGTTGTTTTTGCGCGGGGCCATTGTGTTTTGCTTTTGCTGCTCAGGATTGTTTTCGGTGATGTTGCTGATGCTTGGTCTACATTATTATGTCGCCGAATGTTCTTTGCTGTCTGAGGATTGTTTTCGTGAGATTGCCGCGATGCCCACATTGTGTTACCGGAATTGTTCTTGACGTCAAAATTTCCGTCGAGAATGCTGATGCGAGCACCGAAACTGGTCCAGGAGCATCTTCCTGTGATTGCTGACGCGAAGCCCGCGATGCGTTTCCGAAATTGTTTTTGTTCTGGGCCCATATTGTGTTTTTGACTTGGTTTTGATGCGGCCCACTTTGCATTATTGAATTTGTTTTGCAGCCTAGGAATGCTTTTTCGTGATATTTTTCGCGCAATTTGCCGACGCCCACATTGTGTTACCAGAATTGTTTTTGCTTTTGCGGGCTTGTTGTCGTGAGCTTGCTGATGCTGATGCGAGGCCCTACGGAAGATGTCTTTGCTGTCCAGGATTGATTTCGTGAGATTGCTGACGCGAGGTTTTTGCGGTCCAGGATTGCTGCGGTTGTCCAAAATTGTTTTCTTGAGTTTGTTGACGCACGAGTCACATAGTGTTTCCTGAACTCTTTTTGCCGTCCAGTTTCGTTGTCGTGAGATTCTTGATGAAGCGACCCAAGTGACCCAAGCAACCCAAGTGGTCCAGAAACCCAAATGACTCGAGTGACCAAGTCGAATCGATCCAAATGACCCGTGGCCACGAGACTGACCCAAGTGACCGACCCAAGCGACCCCGAAGAAATTCAATGGGGGGCCTGGCTAGTGAAAAGCGCCGTTTGTCACTCCAAGTAATTTCGGGCTTGAATCCTTGTGACAGCCTGCATCCCGAAAACCGGCAGTCGCAGCAGCCGCTGAAATGCAAGCTTTGCAGTTGCCGCGCCTGCCGAGCGAGTCTGTGTCCCAAGCCCCCGAGTGATGCGCAGACTTTTAGGCTGTCATTCCGCTTATCCAGAAAAGGCCTTGATGCATGTGTAACACACGATTGATCGATCGGAAATTGACAGTTCAAACCTTCTTCTTGGCTTGAAGAAGTTGTCATTTTTCATTTATGTTTGAGCCAAGTCTTGGATCTCTGGTTTAAAGAAGTGCGACGGGGTGAACACTGATGAAGCCAGGGTTCCGTCGACGGGACATGTGAATGAAAGCTTCGAGCCCAGTAATCGACAGCTCAGGAACCGACGCGTTGGGTTTGACATCTTTGTTTTAGTGCAGTTGCTTGGTTTTGTGTGGACTGCCGGTGCTAAAGGCTCGCGCCATCGGAGAACTCGGGGGCCATTCCTAAAAACCGTGGCATGCATTTGGATTGTTGACAGCGTATTGTCGCGCGCAGTGCGGATAGCAAATAAGCACAACTTCAACCAATACAAACAACGACTAGTGTGTGTGTAACATGCACATGTTGAGTAATGCTCAAGTGCGCTCCAAATGAATTTGTGCTGTGCTTGTGTGCGTGCATGTGTTTCACCAGGGAATCGTCCAAGGCTTGCCTGGGTCTTTGCTTGCTGCTGCCATCGAGGGTTCAAACACCTTCAACTACTCTCTCCAATTTCACCACGTGTCTCCGGTGCAGCTTTGCCGTAAAAAGAACCACACAGGCTTGCGGCTTCACATGGGACACCTTTTGATGAAAAACAAGTGATCAAACAGCACTTTCAGCACGGCCGGCCTCACACTTCAGCAGAACTTCAACCTTAAGCTAAAAACAATCGTTGGCAACTGGGTTCGCCTCAACAACAGGAAAAAGTACGGCACGAAACAGGATGCAGTGAGACGGAATTGGGCAACACCAATTGTCCCATCCTCAAGAGTCTGCACGTTCGATCAGGGTGCTGAGACGCTTTGACTGAATATGCAACGCAACGTCGAAACACTTTTCGGTTACGTGATGCCAAATTTGTTGAACACGTTGGCGACCTTCCCAAACTGTTTTGCTCGGCACACGCAAGCATTCGAAGCACTAGGTCACCAGCATGCGATTTGAACCCGAGTTGTGTTTGGGACAGGCCCACACAACTCCTTCACGCAACTCCTTGGATGTGCGCAGCTAAACTAATGGTCAGAGAGGTGTGTACAAACAGTGCACGGCATGAAAACCATATAAATATTGGAGCTTGTTTCTGTTGGCGATTGCGTGAGTGTGACGTCCGAGACGACTTTGTCATCGCATGCACTGGCTGCGGTTCAAGGGCATGTCGGTCGAGGAGAGGACTGGGTATGCCAAAGTTGCAATGCGGGTGCTTCCCATCGTGGGCGGTGCTTTGTTTCTGCGCTGCACAAAACGGCCCACCAGCTCCTTTGCCACCAAACAAAAGGCGCGGCGCGCCAGTGCTAGACAATGGCAATGACAAGGCGATGTGGCACGATGCCGCCTAACGGCGAAGTGCCATGCACGACAAAGCTCAAGAGGCGCCATGCGCGCACCAACGCTCTTCTCTGTGCTCGTCCTCCGCTGCCCGCCGCTTGCGCACGCCGGCGTTCATCAGATCTGCATTGACGGCAAGCTTTTCGGCCGAGACATGCCGTGTCTACACGAGACCGTCGGCCAGGGAACTGCCCAAACATTCGAGCAGCGTGTCCCGCATCTTCATTGCGTGCCGCCGAGTAGAATGCATGTTGCACTGCCTCGAGCGCCTCTGTTGGGTTTGCGCAGAGGCGCAACGACCTTGGCAGGCACTTTGTGCCCGACACGTCGCAACGCATCGATTCTGAGGCGGCACTAAGGAACCGGTGCAGAGCAAGTCCAAAATTATTGTAAAATATGTTTGTTTGTCCCAACACACCTTTCTCCCGCGATGACGCACCAAATACTGGCAAACAGGCGGCGCGCGTTGCCACAACCTCAGGCCTCGTGCGCCCAGCCTCGAGAGCGACCGTGCTGTTTGTTCTTGAATGTTCAACCGGAACCTCGCGCGTTTAGATCTGCTCCCACGCTGGCTCGCCACGGCCTTCGGCGCCGTGTGCCGATATTGGATTGGATTCCGCTGCCACGGCAGCTTACACCATGGCTCCGTTTGTGCGACAACCTGGCCGCAGTGCAATTGGAGATTACGCTCACCTCCGGCCCTGCACGGTGTGGCGCCCGCCGGCTTGCGATTCAAGTGGCGCGGCGCAGCACAGCTATGCATCGCGGATCCGCGGCAAAATAAAATTGGGTTCTTGTTCTAGTTTTGTTCCTGGCTGCGTTGAGCGCCGGGTGTGAAGCCCAACGGCAGGACATTTGGGATGGAGCCAGGCCGGCCCCAACCCCGGCAGCGAGCCGGGGCCGTCCCGGTCCCGGTGAAGCAATCCGTCGCACATCTTTGCCGACTGCTTTGCTTGATGACGCCAAAGCAGGCGACGTTCACATCGGACACGCGAACTCGGGAAGTTGCCAAAGAAAGTATGGAGCGGGCACAAGCGCGTCGCCTTCCTCGCCGCCCGCAGCCTGAAGCACAAAAAAACGTGGCGCACATCGGTCGCCAGTCCATGTTAAGTAATTTGTGGGAAACGCCGGGCGCTGCGTTTGCATGTTTTTTTTACCCATCACGCAGCTTACGCAGCTGTGTGCAGGGATGGACGGGGAAGAAAAAAACAAATAACAAATGGCTGGACGAACTGTGGTGAGCTGGCTTGCGGACGGCGGTTGCAATTGCTTTTGGCCCGAGCACCGCGGCCGTTGTGGCCGCCGCTACCGGCCGTGGTTGCCGCCGCCGCCAGAGCTGCTACAGGTTCGGCGCTAGTTTTCGCGAGTGGGGCCAACTTTTCCCCAGCAGGTTGCATGAGCAAACGCGCAACAGTGTGCATTTTTTGGGCGTTGATGTGCGGGACACCCGTTCGAGAGATTCGCAAAACCAAGGGAAGGCAAAATGTGGCTGCAACAAAAAGACGCGCAAAGCAAAGGAAAAATCCAATTTGCGCCCGGCGCCCTGCATTGGTGCCGCGCCTTTTTATTGCAAGACGAGGACGAACAAGCTGTCCCCACAATCAAGCCGTCACTGCCTCCAGGGCCCCTCAGCCGGCCCGTGGCGGCGTTGTTGCCATTGCGGCGCGCAGGGCACTTGCTGCAACGCTTGCTGGCCTGCCTGTCGCGGGCCAGGACGAGGGGCCTGCCAAAGCGCGAGCCAGGCGAGGCTGGCGCGCAGTTTGCGCAAGTCCTCGCCGCGCCGCCGCCGCTGCGCGACGACC
This sequence comes from Effrenium voratum, assembly GCA_963377175.1. Lineage (NCBI taxonomy): Eukaryota > Dinophyceae > Suessiales > Symbiodiniaceae > Effrenium > Effrenium voratum. The sequence goes on along the minus strand of CAUJNA010002446.1, from coordinate 1,243,963 downwards.
TGGCCGAGGAACTGCGCAAGAGGGTATACACCCTGCAGTCGCCCCCTGGCCGTGTGCGCGGCGCCTTGACAAACGCCATGGTGTTGTTTTGGCGGAGTGCAGGCGACTCCGGCGCCGCGGGCGGGGCGAGACCCGCATCCAGCATGACGAGCTGGATAGGCGCCAGCCGTTGCTTGTTGGAGTCTGCAACCGCTGCGGCAGCGGACGAGCCGTGTCCCAACTCGAGCGGACACACTTCGGCGAACAACGACGGCCAGCGCCGCGAGGAACGAGCCGCAGCGCACGCCCATCTTGGGCAAGTTCTCGGCAGCTAGCGCTGCGCTCACCGCGTCACCCATGGCGCCCGCGACGCGAGACACAATTCGAGCCTTACGTGGTGCCATACAATGTTTACGATGCTCCCAAAACAGGGTGACACGTCAGATGTGTCCAATTGGCGGCCGATTGCCGTTCTAAAGGTATCTTACAAAATCTTTTCACGATTGTTGCATTCTCGATTGGAGACGTACCTTGATGCACAGCAACCCTGTGACCAGACAGGTTTTCGGAAAAACACAAGTATTGATGATGCAATGCTTGTTTTTGAATCTGTTTGTGGCAAATCGCTGGAATGGGACCTGGACATGTGGTTTGCCAGTTTGGATTTAACAAAGGCATTTGACAAGATTGAACACGACGCACTGTTTCAAGCTCTGTTACGGCAAGGGGTGCCACCAACATACCTGGCTTTACTGACTTCGCTGTACCGGAAGCAAACGGGATCGGTGCAGGGCGGTCGATCTTTCAGCATTAAACGTGGCGTAAAACAAGGCGACGTCATCAGCCCCATGCTCTTCAACGCAGGCCTGGAACATGCCATGCGAAATTGGAAGCAGAAACTGAGGAACCATGGCCTTCATGTAGGCAAAGAAGAGCGATTGACAAACGTCCGCTTTGCTGATGATATTATGTTATATGCAAAATCTTGCAGTGAATTGATGCAAATGCTGGAAAGTCTGATCTTGGAGCTGGGCACCATTGGTTTGCAGTTGAATTCGCGGAAAACAAAGATTTTGACAACCGCTTCGCTAGCGAGCCCTACTTTCTTGGAAGTTGCTGGCAGTTTTGTGGAAGTGTTGTGGGGCGATCGCTCTCACAGCTACTTGGGGAAATTGCTTTGCGGAGACCTGTCCAAACGCAGCTCAGTGGAACTGCGCCACCGTATCCAAGCCGCATGGGCCAAATTCCGAAGCCACAAGCAAGTGCTTTGCAACCCGCATATTTCTTTGAAGTTGAGACTTCAGTACTTTGAGGCCACCATCACGCCAAGTGTACTTTATGGTTTAACAACACTACCGCTTACACAAAGCCAGCTGGACAGATTAGACGCTGCTCAGCGTCGCATGTTGCGATCTATTGTGGGATGGGTCCGTATTGAGGGTGAAGACTGGCGTGACACAATGCACAGAATGAAATTACGACTGCAACACGCGCTGGCGATGCATCCTTTGAGGCCATGGACGCAGCCACTATTTTGCCCGGCAATACAGGTTTGCTTCCAAGATATCTCGTCGAGATGATGCTTGGCCATGGGCAGTCGTTACATGGATTCCAGGTGATGGTTGGACCCATAATTTCCTGAGAGCGCCAAGAAGGAAACTAGGCCGCCCGCCGAAAGGTGGGACGATAATTTGAGGACATTTGCACTTGAACATTTGCAAGGCAGGACGTGGATGGTGGCAGCTCGGTCAAGGCAATGGCTTGACAACGAGCATCTTTTTGTACAGTTTTGCCAAGCTACATGACTGCCTCGTGTGTTCCCTGTGTCCTTCATGGACCGTAGTCTCCTGACTCGAACGGGGCAAAGGCAAAGGCAAAAGGCGTGACCCAGACCGTCGCCCTCCGCAGCGACGCGACAGGTCCCGCTGCCGGAAGGCCTGCGCGACAATTTGCCCGCCCCGCTTGCCGGAAGCGCTTTCAGCAAAACGTGCGTGGCAGTCGCCGGGGCGCGGCGGCCGGGCCTTCTGTGCGTGTCCTCGTCGTCGACGGGGCTAGCGCAGGAATTCTTGTTCCGCGCGGCGGAACGCCTCGCGACTGCCGCGGTACCACCGCCCGTGCTCGCGGGCGCGCGCTTGGGCCGGATGGTGGGCCTGCAGAAGCCCGACGGCGGAGTGCGCGGCCTGGTCATGAGCGACGTGTTCCGGCGCGTCGTGGCGCGGGCGTACGTGCTTCGGGCCCGGGGCATCCCTTGCCCGGGCAGTGCGGGCGGCCTGTGAAGTACCAACGCGCGCAACGCTCTCTCGCGGCATCCCGGCAACTCCGTGTGCCGGGGGCGGTCCGGTGGCCAACGGCTATCTGTTGACGCGGTCGCTTGCCCGCGCTCGCCTCCGTCCGTCCGCGTGCCTTCCTCGCGGCGCTGCAAACGGTTGCTTCAAATCCCAGCCAGCCAGCCTGAAATCCAGCAAGCACGCTCGTTTTTTTTCTTCTCGCGGGCGGTGTGGGAAGTCTCGCGACCTATAAAAACACTGGGCCTCAGGCAAAAAAAAAACTGCCTCAGCGGCGGCTGCCTCAGCGGCACGAAGCCGTGGCGCGGCAAGACATGCCCGCCGGGCGCACGTGGGTAAGCCAAGCAATCGCACCCCAACCTCAATGGCAAGCACGACAAGGCGACACCGCTGCGAGCGCGTCAGCTCCGGTAGGTGCGCTCCTTCCGGCGCCAAGGGCGGCCCCTTCGACGCGGCAGCCTCACCGCGGATTTCGCTATTGCTCATGACGCCAAGCCCTGCGCCACACCCGGGTCACCCATGACGCGCAAACCCAGCAACCCAACAGCCTGCAACTCCGCAGCCCGCGCGCGTTTTTGAACACTTTTCTAGCTGACACCACACATGCTGGGGCGAAAGCGGCCAGGCGCTCTCGGATAGGGTGGTCGCATTCCATGGGGGTGATTGGCGCGCCTTGCTGCGGATTGCGCGTGGGAGTGCTGCGAACTTGCACGCTGTGGCAGCGGGTGCTTTGGCAGTTGAAGCGACATGCTGCAACAAGCGAACGTTGGGGGTGTCCTCTCCGATGACAGGCGGATTGAAGCCAGAACCAAGGGGCTCCTTTTTTGAAAAGTCCAACTTGGAGTTGACAAAGCCCTTGGCAACAGACCGCACGCGCCGGAGAGCGCAGCGCGCCGCCTCGTTGATTGTCGCAAGGCTGTAGCCAACCCCGAACCCAGCGCGGAAAGGTTGCCGCGGCTGGCCGACTGCCCAAGCCGGCGCGCGTAGGCCGACGTCATGTCCGACGCCCGCTGAGCGCCGGACGTGTGAGGGCCATGGTGTTTCACTGCAGCTAGGGTGCCTCCCCGCGTACGGCGCGAAGAGCAAAGGAGCGCACGTACCTCGAACAACGGTGAGGCGCGGGCCTGCGTACCCTAGCCCGTGCCAAGGCGAGGGAGCGGCCCCGGTGGCTGCGGGCCAGCTCTGGTCCGGCAGGCCCACCCTGTCGCCATCCGATCGGGCTTGCTTTCGTTGTTTTCCGGGGGGTTTCGGGGTTTCTCAGGGCCTGGTGAAGGACAACGGCCGCTCGAGCGTGGCCCAGGGTGACAGCAGGCGAACTGCGAAGATGCGCAAGCCAGGTTTTGCCAGTGTGCGCCCAACGTGGCGTGGCTGCGCCACGCGGCGGACGTGGCCTCTTGGAGCTGACCGGCCGCGTCCAGCAAGAGGGGCACGAACAGCCAGGACCGCGGCGCGCCTTCCGGAGGCAATGGCGCGGGCGTCCCGCAAAGTGCCCAAGCCGACCACTGAGCTGAGGGTTTCCCCGCCTCGCTCGCAAGCGGCGCCGGCTCGACCAATTCCACCGAAGACGTTGTTGTGGGCGGGCATGCGTCCCCGGGCAGCGCTGTGTCGGCTTCGGCGCATGGCTCCTCCGCCGGGGTGGAGTCCGCCTTCTTCCGTCGCCGCGAGACCTGCTTGCACTGTGGATGGGGTCGGGGCGTTTGACCACATCTCACGGGCCAGCGTGTTGCACGGCCTGCGGTGCGATCCTCGCCTGGCAGTCCCCTGCCGTTCGTAGCCCAGTTCTACGCTGAGCCGAGCACGTACCCCTTTTCTATGATGAGGACGGGGTCGCGAACGCAGGCTGAAGGGGGCGAGCAGGGCGACCTGCTCATGCCGGCTTTGTATGCCCTCGGGCAGCACTCGGCTCTTCTCCAGGCGCACAGGGAGGCGCGCCCCGGCGAGGATCTCTATGCGTTCCTGGACGATGTCTATGTGACGAGCGCGCCGGATCGCACCGGGCCACTCTCGATGCCCAAACATCGCCTTGTGGGATCGCGCCAACGTCCGCCTCCACTTGGGCAAGGCACGGGCATGGAATGCAGCGGGCGAGGAACCCAGCTCGCTGCTGCTCACGCTTACCCCCGACGCGCGCGCCGCCGCTTGGACAGGCAATTGGGCGCGCGCTCCAGATCAAGGGCTTGACGCCGGTGGGGCATCCTGAGTTTGTAGCCCGCAGCCTCCAGGACGTGCGCCTCAGGCACGATGCGCTGCTACAGCGCATCCCGTCTGTGCCCCACCTGCATAGTGCGTGGCTCATCCTCCTCTTGCGCGCGCAGCCGCGCAGCAACTACTTGCTGCGAGTGCTCCCGCCCGCCGAGACGGAGGCGTACGCGGAGGAAGGACAACGCCGTCACGCAGTGAATCCAGCACCTGCTTGGTGACCCGGACTTCGCCCGTGACCCGCGCCAGCTCGCAGCCGCGGTTCGGGGGGGTCGGGCTCCGATCGGCAGCAGCGTCTCGCTTCGCGGCGTACTGGGCGTCCTGGGCCGACTCCATGCCGGTTATCGGCGCGCGGCACCCGCGCTCCCTGGCGTGGATGCTCGCAGGGCTGGCCAGCCCAGCAGGCGCTCTCACGCCACGCCATCGATGCGCGGCAGCGAGAGGAGGTGTTGCGGCTCGCTGCGCCGCCGTGGGCGGCGCTGGCGGATGAACTCCCCGCCAGCCAGCCACAGTACTTTAGGGACACCGCCGCAAGGTTGGCAGCAAGCCGCCTGCGCCCACTTGGACCGGAGGGCCCTCAAGACGCTATTTTCCGAACTCGATCCAGCGTCTCGGGCCTTACTGCTGTCTCAAACTGGGCCGGGCGTAGCGTTGCCGCTGCCGCGCTGCCGCCCCAGCGCTGGCGTGCTTGTTCGCCGCGCGGGCCCGCTCGAGCGCGCCGTGGCCCGGGTTTGTCGCGAGGCTGGCGCGCGGGTAGCGACGAACGTTTTCCTTCGCGACCTCAACCTCGGCATGCCGTTGTCCGACGGGCGACGGCTCGAGGTTGTCGCGAACGGGCTTCCCGGTTTCGGCGGCGTACAGGTAGCTGTCGACGCGACGCTTGTGAGCCCGGTGCGGCCCCGCGCCGACGCCGAGCCCGGCCTCGCCCTGCAGGAGGCAACAGACGGGCAGTTGCTGGCGGTTGCGGCGCAGGGCGCGCTCGCGGCAGTTTTCAGCTCGCTTCCTCCCGACGCTGGCGACGCCGCTGCCGACGTCATGTGCGACGCCCGCTGGGCGCCGGACGCGTGAGGTCCCTTGTGTCTCACCCCAGCTGGATGGAAAAAGGCATAGAGAAAAAGAATAATTAAAAATTGGCGGTGTTCCACAGTTTCTTGGCCAGCGCTTGCAACCTTGATGCGGCCGTTCCCGAGCTGTTAGCTGACACGTCGCTCCCCGTGTCGTCCCCCCACCAGCAGTGGCCCCCCTAAGCATACCCTTACGAACACATATCCGGCCATGGAAGGAGGACCTATGGACACGAGTCTTTGGCAAACTCTTGCGTGGTTTTCGGCTGCACAGCGCTGGGCACCACAAATCGTGGCAGTTATGGCGTTTGATGAGATGTGTGAATCCCGGCAGGGACATAACTCAAACAATGAACTCGGACCTTTAAAACACCTGGGACCAGATACCAAAACCCTGAGATGTATTGTTGGGTTTGGAAATACCACACGCAAGTCTATAAGATCGGTTTGAACAAGTCTTTCCCTTTTCATTTTGGACTCAGGTTGTATAAGACATGAGGCAAGCATAAGAAGCATGCCCGCATTGGGGTGCCCCCGATGGCTACAGCACGGCTTGGAGGAGGAGCGGATTGTATGCGGTTGACTGGCTCCGCGCATGCAGGCATGTCGGATTCATGGCCAGGAACATCACCCAGCCCTTGACCTTTGCGACTTGAGGTCTGGCACGCCATTGTTTAAATGCGACGAGCTCCTTGGGCATGTTCAACACTTGGTTTGTGCCTGAGGTGGGCGCTTCGGGCACATCGGTTGGCAGGCTTTCTTGATGTGGCAGCTTGGATGCAGGGTTTCCAGCAAAGATGAAGGGTGCCAGAACCCGTCGTCATCGCCTTCATCATCATCGTTATGGTGATGGTGATGGTGACGGTGACTCTTCTTCGATGATGATGGATGATGGATGCGATGATGAATATGATGATGGATGTAATGATGGATATGATTTGATAATGATTATGATTATGATTATGATGATGATGATGATGATGATGATGATGATGATGATGATGATGATGATGATGATGATGATGATGATCATGAGGATGAGGATGAGGATGAGAGGATGCTGACGGTCGTTTCGCGCTTTGTTTTGGGCACTTGCTGGAACCCTGCTCGACGAATCAGCGTGCATTCCAGTTCCGCATTCCAGGCGCACGATGTCGTAGCAACATGATGTAGGCGAATTCTTTCCGGCTGACCGCGAGGGTGCACTATATATATGTTGACTCCATCCACTTTTAATTTACGCTTTATGGCACGCAAAGTCGCTTTTTGTCTACTGTTGAATGGCTGCTCAGGACAATCACATGCCCCTGGCTGCTACACGTCGTCCCACGTCCTTTGAGGAGAAGCAGCTGGCCTGCGTCTCTCGATCCAAGTAGCGTTGGGTCACATCTTGCCTGGGAAGTTGCATCGCGAAGCAGATGCCTGTCTGAATGATGTTTTTCGGATTCATGACTGGAGGCCATCAACATGCGCGAGCGCTTTTCGGGGCTGCAGACCAAGCGCTGCTGTGAAGAATCCACAGAGGCCAACTGTCTCGCGTGTTGCCCGGGGGCCCAGCAGACACAGTACAGTTTCATTGCCAGTTTTATCCTTTTGTGGAGTACGATGCGCTGTAGTTTGTTTTGTCTCCTTTCTTAATAAACAAATGCATATTCTAGCGAGCTTGTGTGTTGTTGAGTTGCTGTGACTGAGGCGAAGAACATTTCGCCTCGCGTGGCGGGAAGTGTGCCGTAGCTGCATCGGACGGTACAGCTCTTTATGTGGGTGAGGAGGGGGAGGACTGCCATGATCTGTTGACGCTGTGACTTTGCCCTTGCTCAGGTGTTGAGGTGTGCAGCACCATGTGTGCCTTTGGCTGGGACAAGGGCAACCGCAAAGTCCCGCAGTGCCCGGAGAAGCTGGGCACCTTGTCTTGTTGGGTTCACTGCATCTCGGCTTTGCTGCATGCACATCTCTGCTCGCAATGTGCATGTTGGGCGCGAAGGGCTACAGCCAGATTTGGTCCACCGTGGATCACGTGTTGTACCAGGTGCATGATGGGGCTGACATTATTAGGAATCCTGTGGCAATGTGTCGTCACAATGCATGGGAGTCAGGGTTAAAATGGAGAATCTGTCATCTGCCCATCTTGTCTCTCTCTTGAGATGTTTTTTAGAATGTGCCATGGTTGTCAGCTTCTGCTGCCGACATGCAGCGTGGGTTAGTCAACCAAAGTGCAGTCTGCCAGGGGATCTCCATCCGTCCGCCAACACATAAATCTCATCAGAGTGTCCGTTTAGAGGAACATTGCTATCCATCAAGGATCTGAAGATGGTGGGGCAGAGGAGTGGTATGCTGAAGACCCAATGAAGGACCGACCCCGGAAAGATGGTGAAAGTTATTTTGACTTCCATTTCAATTTGTTTGCTTTTGTGTGCAAACAGCAAACCGCGTACGCTGAGACTGTTGCGGGTGTTTGTGCAGATTTCCGGCAGGCAATGCGGCTGAGGCCATGAACCGGAAGCTAGAGTTGGTCTTTTTTTGTCGCGATAAAGATACCCGCGGAAATCTCTGGTTTGCTTCCAGCGTTGACTCGTACAGAACGGGGGAAATATGGCTGTGTCTTGGAAGGCCACCACAGGCCAAAATCCAAGCGCTTAAATGAAGGCAGTTCTGGGATAGATCCCCGTCTTCGTCTGGGTGGTCTACTACATGTCTGCATTTTGTGTGTGAAAGGGCACGGGGATGGGATGCCCCTTGGGGTGGGTTAAAAGAGGTTGGAAGTAGAACCTTCTGGAGATCCGTCCCACCCTGAATCAGACCTTTGCTGAAATCAGACCTAGCCAAACTTTGACCTGATTGCAGGACCGCCCTCGGCCGGCCACACCTGCCCCTTGCCTGCGGGTAGGATAGCACAAGACGTGACCCATGGTTGGGGTTTGGCTTCTTGTCTTGCCGTCCCCTTGCATTGGCGATTTGCTTTGGCTTCTTGTTCTGGCTTCTTGCTTTTCTTTTTGTGTTTTCGTCCTTCAACTTCTGTTTGCGTAATGTCATAGCGTTCGCATCCGCACCTTGTGACTGCCAAGGACAAAAAAGTCGACCCCAACAAACAGGTTGACAAAGCACTCTCCTTGGGCTTCTGATGCAGGGCACGCCTTGCCGTTTGCGGCCAAAGACGGAGTGAAAATGCAGAGGTGGCACGAGGTTGCTCTTGAAGTCCGCGTTGTTGAAGGCAACATGGACTTGTTGGACAGCACCTTGAAGAGAGCCTCTGACATGCAGTGTTTTGGCTCGGAATGCTGGAGCTGTGAGTGACGATGTCCAAAGAAATGACTCATGACTTGGCATGGGAGGTTGTGCCAGGTATCAAACATGGCAACTCTAGACCTGGAGCATGCAGGTTTGATGCACACAGCTTTACAACATCAGTTTTTCCAGAGAAACTTGCTGCCTTTGCTGCGCAGGCCGGGGATTCGAACCACCAAAACCTGCCAATTGGTCAGCAACTGATTCGCCGACCAGCCAACCTAGTGGCCTGCTTCCAGGAACAGCTGATGGAGGATGACTTTGATGAGAGCGAAGAGGAGAGCGGAGGAGACTCTGATTGTGAGGCGCGCTCTTGGGGCTTTAATGTAGGGTTTCCAGGCTGGGCGCCCGTGCTTCGGGCTGCATGGCTACAGCACTTCTCTCCTTTTGATCAACCTCAAAACAAAACAAGTCTACCCTCCCTCCAACCAGCAGGGAAGCTGACAGGGTCTTGGAAGACTACTAGTTGCGAAGCCCCGTGTCCTCCTCCGGGTTAGGGTCGGAAAGCATTCTAGCCATTCGCCACGCCGAAGCCGCTTCGGCCCAGGCGCCACGGCCCAGCGACAAGAGCTTCGTAGCCCAGTTGCGCGACGCGTGGGGCTCAAGCACTCGCCGGGAGCTTCGGGTGTGACGTTCCTCCTAAGAAGAAACTGCCACCGTCAACGCCGAAAAGCACCGCAACAGCGCGAGCCACAGAACAGCAGCAGCAGCAGCAGTGTCAGCATCAGACACCGCAACAGTTCTGTTCGCCCCTCTGTCCGTAGATGGCACGGGCTCTTATGGGTCTTGCGTCTCTTCCTTTGGAATCATCCTTTTCGAAGCTGCAGGCGTTTGAGGGCCACAAAAATCTAAAGGGCTACACACCCTGCACTTGTTCAATGCAGGTGATGGTCGCGGTAAGCTGCTGCTGTCGCCATGTTGTTGTTGTTGTTGTTGTTGATGATGATGATGATGATGATGCTGGGCGACCGGTTTCGTTGCGTTGATGACCTTTGGGGCGCCATAGTGACGGGTGCCGAGGAGTTGCAGAAGAACCCTCTCGACACAGAGCTTCATGCATCTTGGCCTGGTGGTGTGGTGTTCACCAGTGGCAGGCCCTACGGGGACCCGACGGTCAGCACCATCGCACTGGAAGTGCACTCACTTCTCACAAGTCGAATTCCCTCATTTCTCACGAGTCATATCTCCTCATTTTTCACAAGTCGTTTTTTGCTGGTTTTTACAGTGTTTTGGGCCATCCCAAAATCCCAGAACCTAAGCCTAACCCGCCAAACCTGAACCCGAAAAACCCAAATCCCAAATGACACCAAAAACCCAAAATCTAAACCCTGAACCCCCTCTAAGCCTAAACCCTAAACACCCAAAAGACCAAAAACCCTAAACCTAAACCCTAAACGCCGTAAACCTAAACAGCAAAGCACAAGAAACCTAATCCCTACAAACCCGAAACCAAAGCCTTAAACACCTAAAACCCTTAAACCCAAGAAACAGTAAACCCTCAAAACACTAACTCTAAACCCTAAAAGCCCTAAACCTAAATACTAAACACCCTAAACCTAAGCCCTAAAAACACGAAAAGCCCCAAACCCTAAAACACCCAAACCTAAACCCACAAAACTGACAACCTCAACGTTACAAAACCTAAACCTAAAAAACCCTATAGGCAAACCTGAAAAAACCTTAACCTAGGCTCTAAAAGCCCTACAAGCCCTAAACCCCAAAAACACTAAATTCCCACAAATCCAACATAGCTTCTGCGAGTGCTTTTTGGCAGCGCGGATAACCGTGGACATACCGGCGCATTTGACTTGTGAGAAATGAGTGTACTTGTGAGAATTGAGGGAAACACGATGGGCGCATTTTTTGTTCTCTCTCCCTCTCTCTCTCTCCGCATGCGTGATGATGCAGGGAGACTTACAAACCAGTGGGATTTTTGTGTGGTTTCCCTTGCAATTGAGCCGCAAAGCAGGTACCCTCAGGTACCCTCCACAAAAACAAGTAGCAAAACACGGGCCACGCAGAGGCTGCGCTGGTCAGCTCCCTGCGGGAGGGCGCCCAGCTAGAGCGACTCCGCGCAGCGCCGCTGGGATGTCAGGGGGCGGTGCGTTTTTCTCACAGTCGCAGATTTACCCGTAGCCTCGAAATCAGGAACCCCCCGAAAAAGAGGGGGCACAAGAACAGATTCCCCTATTTTACAATTGATGGTGTTGTGGCTTCCATGCCAATCTGAGGGGAGTATGTTGTGAGCTCCAGCAGGGTGTAAGACAACGGAACACTTCGACGAATACTTCAACACTTCTTTGTTTGCTCTAGTTGATTTTCTTTTCTCTCTTTAGAGCATGCGTCTTCTCTGCAGGCTTTTGCAGAGGTAAACTTTCACAGATGCATGCAGGCTGTCCATGCCGTACTTGTGTTGATTGAATCGCAGGGATGTTGGAAGACTGCGGGCTACAGTGCAGGCGGAAGGAGGCTGCTTCTTTGGTGAATCTACCTGAGTCACTTTGGCTGGAGTGGCTGCAGGACTGCCAAAGGGAAAAAAGGGCCTGCTTTCTTGCTTTTGCAACTTGGACTGGCAGGACGAAGCTCGTTTAGCAGGCGTGCGCCTGTGAGATGTTGTTTCATCCCGATGTCATGCCCTTTGGACCGGAGGGCAACTCAAGCTCATGTGCGGTTCGGCTCCGGCTGTCCGGAGCGCGAGCGGGGCTTGGACATGAGAACAGGCGAAGCGGACTTTGCTGAGATAGATGCCTTGCACAAGGCAGCCTGCCGGTGCCCCAAAGTTGAGACTTTTTGATGGAACGGCCTGAAGCTTCGCCCAGGCGCGGCCTGTCCAACTGCCTCAATGTGGCGCGGGGGCTCGAAGGTGAGCAAAGCAACATGGATGTTCTAAAACACACTTCTTGGACCTAGGCGCACAACAGGTCTTGGGTTGCTTCAAGCCAAGCACGCTGTATGTTATATAAAGCAACAAAAAGGCAGCACTTTCAAGGCACGATCTAAATGCTCGACAATCGTCAGCCAAATTCCTTGTAACTGCTGGCAGCACCATAGGGCGACGAAGTATCACTGCATGTCGACGAAAAGGTAGTATAGGTTTCCATGGGGTCCAAGTCTTTTTGCGGCATGGGAGGGTGGAGGTCGCGGTTAGCCCTGCTTGATGTGTATTGTTGTCGCTTGGCTTGCAGCTGGCTCAAGTACTGCTTGCCGCCCAGCAGGACAGGGTTAGACACGCACCCCACGGTGTGTAGTTCCAGCGCAGCGCCACAGGGCTGCTTGCTGCGCATGGCGATTTGGATGGCGGCAGTGATTCTGCTTGGGCGGATTCAGCCTGGATGGGTTTGGAGCCGCAAATGGGTCGTAGCTTTGGCGGGGCTCTTGTTTCCTTCTGTAGCCTTTTCGAGGAAGGATCTCGCTTCAAGTCCTGTTCGCTCCAGCCAGGCGCAGGCACTCTGACAGATAGCTTTCCAAGGCGCATGGGAGAGTTGCCTTGCCAACACTTGGAGCGTAGGCATGTTTCAAGGCCACGAGCCAGTAAGCTGGGATTTTCCGGCGTGTGTCCAAGGCCGGTCTGTTTCCGTGCTTTTCATGGCCGTTTTGGCCCGCATAACAACGCAGGCTGAGTTGGGCAAAATACGAGGCAAGATGGGCCGTGAGAAGGCTGCAGTTCTCTTGGCAAGAGCCTTGCCAGAAGTCATACCAGGGCCAGGATGCGCGAGATCTTTTGCTGCGGAGGCAAGCAGGGGTGATAAGTAGAGAGAGACCCTCGTGACAAGCAGCGCCTTCGTCACAGCCTTGTGCCGGAGCCATGTCCGCCACATCTGCAGCGGCCAAGGCAGTCAGACCGGAGCGGGCTGGAAGAATCATCAGTTCTTCTGTAGCTGGAGGGGGCGTTGAAGAGAGAAGTCCTTAAGGACAGAGACGTGGCAGTTGTCTTTAGGAGCATGCAGCATGTAGGTCTTGCAATTGCGCAGGTGCTCATGAGGAACTTCCCCAAGAGCTGGGTTGCTGAGAGTGCTCGAGCAGGCACAGAGCAATTTCCACAATCGACACAGACTTCCAAAGTCCATGCCCTGCGCACTGCTTCGCTCCACTCTCCACGACGTTCTCGCCACGCCCAAATGCAAACACACACACACACACAAACAGCGCATGTTGTTTTTTGCGGATGCCATTTGCCAGCAGATAAGCAGCCGAGTGCCCTCTCTCGCTAGGCCTGGCAGCCCGAGTTCAGAAGATCCTCTCTCGTTTTGGTGCGCTCACTGGGGAACCGGAAGTCTTTGATGGTGGCGCTGATGTCACCGCCATCGCTGAGTTCGACTCCCTCGATGCAGCGCAGGCAGGGCCGTGTTTTTTGGGGTAGGGACCGCGGCTTGCTCGCGCATGTTCGCGAGCGTGTGAAACTGATGGTTGGGTTCCATATTGAGATCGCAGCAGCAGCCTTTTCCTTCGTTTTGTCACGACTGAGGCTGCCGTGCAGACGCTCTTTGGCGCAGATATGCGCACCGGGGCAGAGAAGAAGGCCGGCAAGAGATCTCCAGTTAGGCGTTTATTCCTAAGGCCCCAAAATGAGTTAGCTTCTTTTGCCCTCAACAACAAAACACACACACACATATATATATATATATATATATAGATGTATATTGATTGTTCTCCTTTTTTTCTTGTTTTCAATCATGGTTGTGGGTTTGATGGCCTAGTGAAGTCGAGAGGGGGCCACAATATTACTTGGCTTGAATTTTCTTCCAGCGTTCAAGCAGGCAAAGAGGAATGCCGCTGTGGCAGCGGAATGCCTTTCCTCGGCTTGTGGGACCGGTTGGGAAGGGGAGGCTTTGATGGAGCTTCGCATTGCTGGCAGGGTCCAGGGCTGGCTGAACAGGTTAGAGTCTAGAGGTTTCCACTGATCTAGCGGGTGGCAAACAGGGATTAAATGGTTGGTGAGGCTCCCTACCGATGGAATGAATCTTGTCGTCCGGGGAAAAACTGCCTGGACCTGTGCCTTGGTCGAGTGTGCCAGGCTGCCGGCAACCGGCCGCCCCTGGATTCCGAGCGTTTCTGGGTTGAGATCAAGGCCTTGATGCGGAGCTCTTTGTCGGGGCTTTTCCGGGAATGGACCCGTCAAACGTTCACCTCGAGTTGCTGCAAGCTCTGTGCAGAGAAGAATCACGCTCTTGGACTCAGACTTCCCTTTTGATGTGCCATAACACCATATGGTTGAAACAACTCGTTTTGCCCGCGAGGTGCGCCCGAAGTCTTCCACCCAGGTGCATCCTGGGCCGACCCTGCCCCCGGAGGCGCTCGTTGACGTACGTCTCACGTTGGGGTGAGGATTGGTCCAACTAGGCAGGTGTCAGCATAACCTGGAAGCGTTTGGCCACTTTTTAAAAAACTCAACATGCGTGATGGGTCGTGGCATGAGCAGCATCCCGTTTACTTGCATGATTGTCTATCTACCTTCCAGGACACCCATGCATAGTGCAATGCAAGCATCGCTGAACAAGCAGTTCAAAAAGCACGGCGCGAGTGGAGCAATGCAGGCCTCCTGCAGTACCACGGAAAAAGTGCTGTCACAAGCGACCTGCGCTTTCGCGGAGAACAAAAAGCAACAAACAACATCTCAGCAACGGGAGAACTCAACAACATCAATTACAAAGGAAGGCGCGAAATGGAAGGGAGAACCTTGGTCGGGGTTGGCGTTTGTTGGTGTCAGACGCTTGTCGAGGTGCCTGACGAGTCCTTCATCCTGGTGCGGGGCTTTCCGGGCAGCTGGGCAGAACCGCAGGCGGGTTGCAGCTTGATGAGAAGGGCGCTTGAAGACATTCCCCCAAGATATGTGCATGGGCATCTCCCCAAGAAACATCCCAAGAGTTCTCCTCCCCCAAAGGCAAGCCACTGGGGGCATCGCCGATGACATTCGTGACGGCATCCCGCAAGTTTTAAACATATCCCCACAAGATATCTTCAACGACATCCTCAAACACTCATCCCACAGACGCTCCAAAATGCTATCCTAACAACCCCAAATGACACTCCAAAAGGCATCCCCCAAACACATGTCCTAACGCCCCCCCCCCCCCCCACGGGGAGACCAACAGCTCTACGCTCGTGTTCTGAAGTACTGCGCCTGCCACAAAATCAACGCCTTGTCCATCAAGGTGCTGCGTCTGCCACGCTGCCACAAAGTTCGTAACGCAACGCTGCAAAGTACCGCGCCTGCCACGAAATCGCCACTCTATGCTTTAAAGTGACATGAAAACGTGCGTACCGCATCCAAAGTATCGGACATCATGGGGCTGCGACGCCGGCATGATATTGACCGAGTTTAGTCAATTTTGCAGCTGCCGAAACACGCGCTGGCAGTGAACATGACATTCGAGCGAGCCCTTGCGCGCGGCTGCCAAGCAAAATGCACCATTGCTGACACTCAAATGACGGTGGCAAACGACCAACACAGCGAGCTACGTGCCTGCGCGGCAAAATGACACCAGCCCGTCAAGGCTACCATTCACGCACAGGAGCGCTAGTTATTCCACTTTTTTTGACTCCTCAACGGCTGGGCGTGCGACTCTCTCGGGCACAAATGAATATGAAACGCACGACTGTGGGTCAGCTCCTGGCAGCCTTTAACCCTTGTGCTGCGTATTATTCGGGAAACACCGGGAAACACACACACACACACACCCATTTCAGGCCTGAGGAGAGCGCAGGGAAAATTTTAGTCTGCAGGTGAAGTACCTCTTCGTAGTCTTTGGCGGCACCTCTTCTGTGCGGCTGGTGCCTGATGCCCGCTTTGGGCGCGCGGCCCAAGTGAGGCTGAAGGAGAGATGTGGGCGTCTGCTTGGGGGCCATGGCGGGAAACTCGTTTGACTGGGGTCGTTAGTTCGACAATTTCTGTTCCCTGTAAGCCATCACTTCGGGGGGGATGACTTCGGTCATTAGGATTGACAATTGCAAGGTTCATGTTGGTTTGTGAATGCGCAATGTTTTTCGATGGTTCGGGCAAGCCAACAAGGCAACCATCGCATTGAATTTGTTTGCTACGGGTAATTTATTGTTCACCTTGACGAAGGGATTATATTGAATGTCTACCTGCTTCTAGGAGCACATTGTTCGGCTGGCCAAACTTGTAATGGCATTTGGCCAGGTCCACGTGTGCTCCAAAAGAGAGTCTATCGCCAGGAAGCCGGCCCCAGAAGAAACCATGCCTTGAATGTGTGAACGTTGCACGGGCTGGGTGAAATCCTAAACCAGCGAGCCCCTTCAAATCGTTCTCGGCTTGCTGCCGCTCCCATGCACCATGCCCGCTTGACAGGACGTGTCTGCTATGGAACGCGCAGCAGCGTCTTTGAATGAGACGGATGTTGGAAGCTGGGCCCAGATAGCTGAAAGAAAGCAAGCTTGGGATCAGCGACGTTTCGGGAGACATGCATGAGCCCCCCAGCCGCATTCAAACCTCGAGCCACCCTGGCCCAAATTGTTTGCAAGATCATTTTCTTGCGCGGGGAACCCTTTGTAGCGTGCATGCCGGGAAAGAGGTTGGCAGGGCCTTCTAGGTTGTCGCTAGTGCTGATTCAGAGGCGACTCGCAAGCGGAGCCATAGGAGGGTTAAGGCCAACCCTTAAAGTTCGTCAATGGTTCCAAGTATCAGTAGCTGTGAGATTTTGCAAGCGCCCTTGCGCGGTGAATGGGAACTTCTCCGAGCTTGGGAAAGTCTTTGGGACACCGAAGGGATGTGGTTGTGATCGCCCGAGGAGATGGCCGGCGCCTCAATTCCGGTGGGCTGAGTTGGGCGTTTTGGACTTCTCCGCAAGTGACTGGTGGACAAAGCTCCCCACCTAAATGACGGTCCACTGGTCAGGCCAATTGAAATGCCCATGTTTGAACGGGCTTGAATCGACCAACCCTGGCTGGAAGCCGCGATATGAGGTGACATGATCCAGGAGTGCCACATCTTCTGTGAGCACGTGGTGGGCCTCCGGGAACAAGAGTCAGCCCAGGCGAGTGCCGCGTGCCGTGCCGCGACGGGTACCGACCACATGGAGACTGCAACTCGTAGTGCGACGGGCGATTTCCAAAGCGGAAGATCAGATGTCGCAGGCCGAACGCCAGCGCGAGGCGCAAGCGGCGGAGGCAAGACTTGGAGCTAAGATTTCTCACGTGACGCTTTTCAGTGGCTTGGGGATTTGAACTCCACTTCCTTTTGAAGCCAAATGGGGAAGGTTCCCTTCCAAAAACCGCCCATCAAAGTCAGATGTCATGGTTTTGAGCTCAAAGTCAGACTTGGGTTGTTTCCCTTCAGCCTACTGAGATCATATGTCGCAGGCCGAACGCCAGCGTGAGGCGCAAGCGGCGGAGGCAAGACTAGGATTTCTCAAAGTCAGACTTGGGTTGTTTTCCTGTTGTACCGCAGAGCGGGGTGACGCTGAAATGACAGGGCCAGTTGCGTGCTCCGTTTGCCGTCCCCCCTCAGAAGACATCTGGTACATGCAAAACCCCTCGAAGCAGCTGGTAAAGGTGGTTTTCAATGTGGCCAAAATGTGGGCCTTTCTTAACTTAAAATCCCCAACACTTGTTGGTTTGCTTTTGGTTGTTGCTTTGCATGTCAACTAAAAAAAAGGGCCTGCCATGTGAGAAGTGCCTTGCACGTCCTTTCCGGCAGAGTTGCTTCGCGAGGCCGCGGCCGCTGCCGCTGCCGAGAAGGCCGCCGAGAAGGACAGGCGTCGCGCGGAGAAGGAGAAGCGGCGGCGGGAGAAGGAGGCGGGGACTGCGAAGACTCGTGTGCGCGTGTGTCTTTCTTTTTGGGCCCTAGAATGGGTTGTTTTCAATTGGTTTCCCGTGGGAAACCACAAAGAAGAGGGTGCCCTCAAACAAGACACCCACTCCGTTGTTCCGAACCGAGCTAATTACCCCTTTGGTTTTCCTTCTTTTGGCCCACTTGTAGTACAGGTCTCAAAAGGCCAACCTTGCATGTCTAGGTCCCCCTTTAAGGGGAATCAAAGGAGTTTGTTTCTATGCCTTAGACATCCTAAGCGCAGTTGGGCCAATGCCGGGTCCGAGTTTGGTTTTCAGACTTTATGTGTGCGTGTGTTGTTGCGGGGGCCCTTTTGCACCAAAAGGGTGCTGTGTCAAGAGAGAGGAACTCCTAAAGTAAATCGGTTTTGGAAACCAACCCCAAAAAGGGCCACCCAAAGAAGCACAACCCCAACACATATCAACGGTTTTTGGGCACTGCATACTTTTTTATGCCGAGGATCGTCGGCGAGAGAAGGCTGAGGAGAAAGAGCGGCGGAAGGCTGAGGAGGAGATGCAGAAGGCGGAGGAGCAGCGCAAGGAGGAGGAGAGGGTCAATGCTGAACCTGCTTGTAGATGGCGCAGTTTCCACGTTGGGGAGTTAAGCACCCCCGTTACTTGTCGACAGAAAGGGAGTTGTGTCAACTGCTTTGTCCTTGCCTTTGGTAAAAGGGTTTCCCTTTGAAGGGTCCGCTTGTTGGCTCTCTGCTTGTTGACACACGTGCCCGATGGAGGAGAGGCTTCGGCTCGAAGCTGAAGAGGAGGCGCGGCTGAAGAAGCAGGTGGAGGAGGAGGAGGAGCAGCTTCGAAGGGAGGCGGAAGAGGAGGAGGAGCGCGAGCGCCTGGAAGAGGAGAGACGGCGTGAAGAAGAGGAGGAGGAGAGGCTGCGGCTCGAGGAACAGGAGGAAGAGGAGCGGCTCAGAAGGGAAGCAGAGGAGCTTCAGAGACTGAGACGAGAAGCCGAGGAGGGGCAGCGATGGGCGGCAAACCCCAGATGATTGTTCGGCGTGCCATTGTGCGTTGAGTCAGCCTACGCAGGGCATGTTGCTGTAGTGGTGTGGCCATTTCAGTTTCACCAGGTATTTGAAAATTCCCCGCGCATGTCGACCGCGTTGGTCTTGCAAGGAGGCCGAGCGGCGGCATTTCCTCGCAGAAGAGCAGGCCTTGACTTTGCGATATTGGGGATGTTGCTTGCCGAGCGGCTCCACGTCAAAGACATTTCACACGTTTCGGGGGCGCCACGTCGAGAGCAGATCGACAAATCATCACCCCAAAGCCAAGAACAAAGCAAACCAAACCTCCTGCAAACCATGAAAGTAGTAAACACAGCCTCGGCATTCCCCGCCCAGACAGAGATGCTGCGGTAACCGCCTTCATTAGGTGCTGCCAGCAAAGTACAAGGAATCCACCGACGCTAGTCAAGCATCCAGATGGCAAGACGCCTTGAATACCCTCCTTTGGAGGTGCCATCATCTAAGCCAATCGCGTTTCCTTCAAACATCCAGCATTGTTGGCTTGATGCAGCCCAGGAGTCTCAGGGGCGTGTTTGAGAACTGCTATGTTGCCCGCCTGGCATCACCACACACGGCCTCTGCATTTTGCAGTCGGCCCCAAAGCAGCGTGTGTCTGATTTTGCTTGTCTCTTGTCTTGGATGGGAGCTTGATTGACATTTGGAAGCTGAGCATTGCGAGTTGTCTTTTCTTGATGCATGGGAGTTGCCATTTTTTTGTTTTTTCGTTCTCAACGCTGCAATAGGCTGAACACGCGAGCATGTCCAACTTACGCTCTCATGGCGGCTGGCGAATCATAAACTAGAATGTGCAGTCGGAGCCCACGCAACCACGCTTGGTCGTCACCGTAAACGACCTCAAGAACTGGTGGGCCATTGACCAGGAAAAGGTTGGCACGGCATGGGGCAAGGTGCAGCACCGCTATAATATCAACAGTTTTTCTTCCAAGACGACAATGCTGTGGTGTCCTGCAGCTTGGAAGGCTATCTATCACCACTATCACCCAGGTCTTTTTTGACCGGGATGACAAGTCAGGCAACCAGCAGATCACCATTTTGGACTTGAAAGACATATTCAATGTGGTCCCCGGAAGTCCCTAATTACTACGGCAAGAATGGCCTGCTTGCACACTCACCCTCAGCCCAACTCGAGGAAATCTTGCCTTGGAGTATCGAAGTAATCTCGCCGCAGCCCAGCATCGAGGTGACCTGGTGTGCGCTGGTCCGCTATGTTGTGCTTCAGAAGAGAACGCAGCAACTGGTTGCTTGAGAAGAAATTCGCTTGCAAGCCAAAGGCAGCACCGCATGCACCATGCTTCCGTTACTTCGTCGCGCCCCTTTGTGTATCCCCGCATTGTTTTGCAATTTCGTGGTGCACTTTGTCGAAACCACACCATCTGAAGCTGATAACGGGGATGTGAACAGAACATGGAAAAGCTCCCGCATCATTACTTTCGACATGCAAGGCAGGTGCTGGCCTCGAGACTCACATGACTCGAGCTGTTCAGGGTCGTGGCAAGCCTGTTGTTGGCGTTGCGGAAAGGCATGCCCCTTGTGTTTCAACTTGTGGCATGAGCGTCTCAGTCTCGCCCGGCATAGTAGCCATAGCGCGCCCCCACAAGTTTGCCATGTTGTTTGTGACAGATGCGCGGGCATGCCCTTCCTGGCAAACACAAGATTTCCCTTACTGTAAATGGAGTATGTAACGCCCCTTTGCTTAACACGGCTTGGTATGCTGTATTGCGCAAGCAGTTCGTTGCAGAAGCCGACTGTTGTAGATGAAGTTTCCTGAGACTCGTCGTCCTCGTGCTTCCATCATGGGAAGGCGCTGCGCTGTCCTGTAAGCCGTTTGTTTTGCAGGCGCGCATCATGCGCGAAATGGAGGAGCGACGGGAAGAGGAGCAGCGCCGACGTGAGGCAGTCAGTGGGCAATAAGGCAATAGTCCAGCTCAGACCGCTTACAAAGAAACAGGGGGTTGAGTTGCAAAGGGTGCCCCCTTTTGGGTGTTGTGTTAAAACAAAACTAAGAAAGACTATTTTTGACACAAGAGGACACTGCACTCCTTTTGAGGGGGGTGCCTTCTGGTTGCCATTTGAATAGATTCATTTGCCAGGAAGAGGAGCAAGACCGCATTCGCAGGGAAGAGGAGGATGGTGGGGTTGTGGCTTATGCTTTGTGGGGTTGGTCATGGTGTTTTTTTGGTGCTGGACCAGGTTCATTTTGTGCAGCTCCGCTGTGTCAAGCCGCCATAAATTTAACAAACACTCGCCCGTGGCCAGGGGAAACCTGCACACGCCTATGGCAAAAACATTCCCTTTCCAATCGTGAGAAGCGTCGTTGTAGCTGTGCGAAGAGGGCACTGACAGTCTCTGGAAAGGGGGTGGGAGCAGGGTGTGGGCTGGATCGTTTTTTTTACTGCTCAAATCATGCGCAGGAGAGGTGGCGTGAGGAGGAGGAGGAAGCGCGACTTCGGCTGCAGGCCGAAGAGGAAGAGGAGGCGCGGATGCGATTGGAGGCCGAGGAGGAGGAACAGCAGCAGCTTGCGCGGCAAGCCGAGGAGGAAGCGTTGGGGTAAAGGGTGGGTTGGCAGTTGCACTTCTTGAACGCACGGCTTTCTGATCAGGAGCAGCGCCGAATGTCGGAGCTCCAGACGCAACTCGTCAGGATATACGCCTTGAACAGGGCGCGAGCGAGCTGGTTGCTTCTTGATCCATTTGAGCCTCTTTGGCCCTGTGGGCTTTCCTGTTGATGTGAGTGGCTTCAGGCAGAAGCCTTCCAAGCGGAAGAAGAGCCGTACGGCCAGCCGCCCTCGTGGCCTGACAGGGTGAGAAGGGCAGGGGTGAGGGGTGGTTGGGATTCCATGAGGGCAAAATGGAGTGGTCGTATGTTCATCAATGTCATTTTTGTTTGGTACAAATGTTCTTTGGTTGACGTGGGAACGCCTCAGAATCCTTTGATCAATATTTTGCATTTCATGTGCTGCCAAGCTCTCGCCAAGCTGTCCCTGCACAAACACAATACTTGCTTCCGGCATGGGGTGAGTCAGAGAACCCCAAGAAGGAAGTTGGTTCCTTTCACAAGAGATCGGTTGCAAAGATATCCATTGCCTTCGCGGTCGTTCGGGGGGGGGGGGTAACAAGCTGCATGCGAAGTCCTCCCAGGGCGGCGGCGCCGCAGAAGCTCCGGATCCAGGGGCTCCAGGGCCTCCAGGGGCTCGGGCGGGGCGGCCCAGCCGACCTTCAGAAGAAATTGGATGGCGGTGGCTTCCGAACCAAAAACCCCAGGGCCGGGGATCCAAATCCGTTTGTTTCACTGAGCCCTGAGCTCCATCCTGTGCCAGAAACAGCATTGGTTGGGAAGGAAGCCTTTCTTTGTCGTTGGAGAAGTGTCTGGAACAAGATCCTTTGCTTTGATTTTCATTATCATTCCGCTTTCAGGCAGTAGGATGCCGGCGTGGGTATAGGGTTTGACCAAATCTTTGAGGCCAGCAAATTGCGAGCGTTGCAATGACCCCTGTTGACGCAGCTTCTGTCCTCCAGTGTGCCCAGCAAGAAAGCATTGTAGGAAGGCATTTGGGAGTGAACTTATGCTCTTGCTGCCCTCTTTGCTTTGAGGTGAGCACCGGAAGCGGCGTGCCAAGAGAGGCCGGGGCCATACTTTAGGTCGTTGGTGGCTGCAGCATGTGTAGCAAGCTCAACAGTTCAAGCCAAGGACAGGCCCCCCTACCCACCAGGAAGGTTTCCACTCTTTCCAAGAACTTTCCAAGAAGGGTCCAAGAACTCTTGCGCGGAGGGGGGGGGACTTGGGTGGGAGGCCGCCGCAGACGCAGTTCCTCAGACGCCACGCGGCCAGATGCAGAGCCTCAGTCCGCAGTTCGAGTTTTGCATTCGTTTTCAAGTTCCAAAGGCACCTCGGGATCATTCTGAGGTTCAGAACACAAGATGCGCTTTATGGGTAAATCACACCAGCTAATACGCTCCGTCTATCTATTTCATTGGGTTTCCTTTGAGAGCGAACGGCTGTAGCAACTTGAGGGCATGACTGGCTGCAGACATTGATTCGATCCATGCGTTGAGGCTTGTGGGGGGGGGGGGGCGGGGGGGTGCCTGAACTGGATTGATGTTGACCAAATCCTTCAGCCCACATCCAATTGGCTGGTGAGGGTCTTCCACATCCAAGCCATGGGCTTCTTTCTTTCATGCGGAAGGTGACACGTCGGCTTCGTGCCCTGTTTTTATGCATATTTAGTGGCTGCAGAAGCCAAGGACAAAGATTCAGCAATGGAGGCCGCCGCGAGTTTCGACACGCAGAGCCAGGTTCCCTCCATGGGCACTGAGACAGACACTTGGCTTCGGTACCCGTTTTGGTCGTCGGCCCTGCCTTACGTTCTGAAGCTGCCACAGGCAGCTTCTTCTCTTTGCTTGCGGGCTGGGCGAATGGCATGCGTGATTGCGGCCTATGCAGGTTACAGTAAGGCAGCAATGGACAGGCAAGGCCATATTGGGAAGTTCTCTTGTTTTGGTGGTTGATTTTGGCTGTTGATTTCAATCAGGAACTACAAAGCAGTAGTTACAATAAGGGTTCAAGTTCTCGAACAGCTTTGAGGCCATGGATTGGGCTGGCCAAATGCCGCCAGCTGTGCCAGCTGGAAGCCACTCAGGCGCGTTAACATTTGCTAAGTCGACCTTTGGTCGGCGACGGCATGGCTTGTCTGAGGCTGGCAAGGTTTCGGCTTTCTGGCGATGGCCAATCCGGATTAGCTGAGCACGAGCCGTCACGAGCAGCGAGCACTTGGCTCTGGCAGGTATTGAGCTGCCGCCTGCTCTGGCGCCGCCTTTGGCGTGGCCGTTGGTGCCGCCTCTGGCGCCGTTGCCGCAGGAGATCGCAGCCCCGCCGCCACCGGCCGAGCCGGCGGTTCCGCCCGCAGCTCCCCCACCCACGGCTCCGCCACCCACCGCAGCTCCGCCACCCGCCGCAGCTCCGCCACCCGCAGCTCCGCCCGCGGCACTTGCTGAGGCAAAGGCGGCGCCGAAGGCGGAGGCAAAGCCAGCGCCCAAGCGAGGCGTGGCTTTTCCAAAATGAGCCTCAGATGCCCATCGTGCCCGGTCAAGAGGTTCGGGGTTGAAAATTTGGGTGCCTCATTCAACTGATTCAGACCCATGGCAAAGGGAGCCATGCCTTCAGAATGATGATCATTAGTGAAATGAGTGACTCTCAGTGACTCGGGCCCTTTAAGGGGTCAGAACCTTCCCTTCTCCTATGGTTCTCAATGGCTCTGATCCTTTTCATGGAGAACCGCTTCGAAGCATCCCCACCAAAATGATGTCCACCCAAGGGTCCCATAGTCAAAGTCTCGCCCAAGGTGGTTTTCAACTCATTTCGCCGTTGAAATCACTGGAGGCAGCTTCTCCATGGCCTGGGGTGCAGTGCCGGCCCAAAAGGCCACCGCGGTGCCGCAGCCGGTGAACCTTTACCAGCAGCAGCCAGGCTGAGTAGAGGGAGCGGGCCGGGTTTGGAGTTTGCGTTTGGGGTTTCGGATTTCGGGCTTCGTTCAGGCTTCTCGCGTTCGGAAGGTTTGGGAGCGGCAAGGTGTCAAGGTTGCTGGGGTGGTATGAGTCAGCTTCAAAATTACCGTCATTTACTTTGTGTAGGAATGTTTTAATGGACATGTAGCCTTTGTTCTTTGCTCGAAAAACGATACGGGACGTCCAAAGCAACGATACCCCCAAAACCTGAGACAAAAACCCGAATAAACAAAGAAGATAACGTCGGAATGAATATACCCCAGACAAGTAATTTTGACGCTGTCTCATATGGTGGTATGGTGGGCCCTGCTGCACGCTGTTGGAGCGCGGCCGGAAAAAGAACTGCATGATGTTTCGAATGTGGTGTGCGCAGCTCAGGCAGTTCCAGCAGTGGCAGCAGCAGCAACAGCAGGTGCAGGACGATTACCCAAGCAACCCTTTCATGAGATTGTCGTGCTCACCGAATGGCAAAGAAAACCTATTTTTTGGGATTCCTCAGCAAAACTCAGACCCACAGCTTCTTGCTATGTTGCTTGCTCCAACGCCCAGGTAACCCTTAATTTGTGGTTTGGATTGGCTTGGATTGCACCCTGGTTCTCGAGGGTAAATGGGAAACTCCGAACCACCGGGCTCCGCTCTCCAATTGGGAAGCTGAACATGGTGTAGCCTCAACTGGCGACCGATTCCACGCTACACCCACCCCAAACACGGTCCCCTCGAAAAAAGGCTCAACCGGTCCGTCAATGCCTCGGAGGAGCATCACCGCTGGGAGCAGGAGCGACAGAAGCGGATGGAGGAAGAACTGCGGGCGGAGTTGCAGCAGCAGCTGAGGCCGAATCTCGGGCCCCCAAAGAGCTAAAGTTGGGGGGCGGGGGTGTTTGAAAAGTTTGTGCAACAAACTGCCTGACATAAGCCAAAGCTCTGATGCGGAGGGTGGGCCACCATTTGAGTTGGGCCCAAGTTGGGAGGCCCAACTGGATGTTTTGGTGGAGGATTTTTCATATCCTCTACTCGCGTTTGCGTTCATGGCGTTGCCAAGTGGAGATACTTTGCGCGGCATTGCCGACTTGCAGGGCCTCATCACTCACTTTGGTGTTTCCGCTTCGGTGTGGCAGGCTTCGTTGGACAGGTGGGTGACCCAGGTTCCCAGATCCGTCACTTAGCCGCGCTTCCTTCTCGGATTGTGGCACAGGCTTGTGCGGCAGCCACTTTTCCCGATGGTTCGGCCTTCGTCCCCACTCACGCTGCACAAGTGGGGCTGCTGTGGCGAGTAGCTAGAAAACATGCTTTTCTGAAGCATGGAGGGATTGAAGAACAGTTCATGGACATCGAGCCTTGGGAAAACCCAAGTCACACTCCTCCCGCAGTACCAGCCGCTTGTCAAGGAGAACGTTTTGAAGATGGCCTCCTTGCTGGACCAGAGCGATGGATGCAGAGATACACCACTTTGATCAGTTACCTACCGAAGGAGGAAGAAGAGCCCAGCGACGCACAGCCAGCAGCAGCACTTCACAAGCGGGTGATACTGCTGGGACAGGCCCCCTACGTGGATTTCGACGCCCTTTTCCAGGCGAGCTATGCGCGCCCAGCAATTCCGCACGTACATGCCCCTGCATGACGGAAGCTTCCTGATGAAAGAATTGCCAGGCCCACAAAGCTTCCAGCATTGGCTGGCGTGCTGGAGGGTTTGAGGGTTGCGGCTTTGGCCCTAGGCATCATCTCGCTGGCGTCCCTCCAGCAGTACGAGAAATACAACTCAATATCCCCAAGCTTGGGGCTGATATCCTTGGCAGATGAAACGGGGCGCGCTGAGAGGCTGGAGAAGCTTCGACGGGGCTTCTTGGCTGACAAAGGTGCAGGGCGACCTCTTCTTGCAGGGTGGGAAGAAGATGCTCCTTGGACAGTGTGCTTTCAGAAGCTGGCAAGGGATGATACATTTTGGTCAGAGCAGGTTTGTCACCCAGCGACGGCTTGGATTGCTGCAGGTGACAGGGGCGCGCTAATGGCCCCGGCTGAATCCTTAGCAGAAGCTCACTTGGCCAGCGGACCTGATGTCGTAACCCCCCGAAGGAGAGCGTCGACCGACACCGCCAAGCTAATAGGGACAGGACAAACGAGAAGTGGCTCTTGCTTCTCCTGCAACATCACCAGCCGGCAAAACCAGCCCAACGCCTACTTCAGACTTGGATGGGCCGCTTTGGCAGACAGCCCAGATGTAATCTGAGCCTCCACCCCACACAGCGGCTCACAGCTTGGAAAATCAAGGTCAAATACCCCCCAAAAGGAGTTTGGATCCACATGTTTTTGTCGGGGAAGCTTTAGACACGTGGCAGTTTTACCATTCAGGGCATGTATGTGCACAAATGCGGTCCAACCCAGCTCTCTTCAACGGTCTTAATGTGAATGCTATGCTGTGAGGAGGCGTTAGCTTGTCAGCTGCTTGTTGAAGAGACCAGATGTATTTGGGTGATGAGTGGAGTCACATGAAGCCCCCCATGCAGAGCTTACATAGAACCTCACAGAAGCCCACCTCTTCCATGTGGGAGGGGCTATATATTTCAATGAGCCACGAAAAGGCCAAAGGCTTTTTGTGGTCAGTTGGTGCTGGATACAAACCTGTAGGAAAGGGAACCGTTGCTCTGCGCAGCGCGCAAGTTGTTTTGGCCAACTGCTACTTTTTGGACTCTCTTCTTTTCCGTGGTCAGGGTAAGTGGTTGTCGCCTCGGCAGGCAGAAGCAAGAAGAAGAGCAGCGGGCAGAGGAGGAGAAGAGAAGGCAGATCGAGCTGCAGAGGATGGAGCAGAGAAGGTTAGAAGAGCAGAAGCTAGAGGAGCAGAGGCTGGAGGAGCAACTGGAGGAGCAGAGAAGGTTGGAAGAGCAAAGGAACAGAGAAGAGCAGCGCCGACTGGAAGAGCAGATGAGAATAGAAGAGCAGAAAATGTTGGCCGAGCAAGCGCGGCTGCAAGAACAAGCACGTCTTGCAGAGGAGCAAGGGACGGCGCGCGTCAGGTCAAAGGGCATGTGGGCAACGGATTCTGACATTGAACATCGGCATACTGTCGCATGAATAATGAGCGGAACGGATGGAAACGCTGGGGGCGGATGTGACATTCCGAGGTTTTTGCACGACCATTATAGGTGGATTTTTATGAATTTCTTCTTTTGGTTAGCGTTGCTGTTGAGGGCTCGGACGCTGGGGGTTCAGACAACCTTTTCGTTCGCCTTCCAAAGGGCTGACCTGGCCACCAAGGCCGAGAATGGCTTGGGCAGGTTGCAACATTTCACCTCTGGCTTGTCCGCAGCAATTGCTGATTTTGGGCGGGCTTTGTGTCTCCAATGCCGAGCCATAGTAGGACCTTAGTGGTCCCCAATGGCTCCTAATAGTATCTATTGGGTTGCAATGGCTCCCCTTGCCGTGGTTCTGAATTGGTGCATGAGTGTCCCTTTCACTTGTGGCTCAATTCTGTCGGATGTACTTGCTTAACTTCTCGCAATCAAGCACTCCTCTGTTTGACCGGCAGCATTCGGGAATTGCGCCAGGAGCAGCGACGGGAAGAAGCGAGGCGGGTTTCGAAGGCATGCCCAATTTGAGAGGTCAAAGTTGGAACATAATTCGGTTTGGACCGTACTGATTTTCTTCCACTCTTAGTGGCAGCAGGTTCGGGCCAATTGTTTTGATGGTGCAGCTTGTTTTGTTGGTTGGGCACAGCTTTCATCGAGGAATCCCACTCATATGCAGAGTCTTTCTTTTTCATCACGTGGGTACACATTGACGTTGAAAGAATAGGTGCCAACGACTCTGCGGCAAGCTGAAGAGGTAGATCTTTGGCAGCCGTTGGCCTGGTTCAGTGTGCGGCGTTGTTCTCACAGTCCAGGTCTGAACAGGAGCGTCTGCGCTACATGCAGATGTGGCAGCAGGCTGGGGGCATTTCCAACAGGGAATATAAGGGGAAGTTGCTGAGCGTGTTTTGACACGTTTTTTTTTTTCCCGGAGCTGCGCGGTCCCCTTGGCGTCAGGAGGCCCAGGCCCCCAACCAGACACAGCCGGGGCCCGAGCTGTTGAGGACTTTGCCCCTTGCAATGACAGGTTTTCATTTGGGAGAAGAGTTAAATTTGGAGTTCCGTTTCTTGCCAGGTTCTTGTTTGAGGCGCCAGCGCTCAAAGTTGCATACTTCTCGCGACCAGAATGTGCCGTTTGAGGCAGTCCGTGCCGT
This sequence comes from Effrenium voratum, assembly GCA_963377175.1. Classification (NCBI taxonomy): domain Eukaryota; class Dinophyceae; order Suessiales; family Symbiodiniaceae; genus Effrenium; species Effrenium voratum. Next base: position 1,215,615 of record CAUJNA010002446.1, on the reverse strand, counting down.
GGCGGCCGCCCCACTTTCCTTCGGGCCACTTCCCGCCGCCAGCTGCGCCACCGCCGCCGCCGGCTGCGCCGCCAGCACCGTCCCAGTTCGGAGCGCACGCGGCGCAAGCAGCGCAAGCGGCGCACGCGGCGCACGCGGCGCATGCGGCTGCGTGGCTGGCCAAGCACTAAACCTTTGGGTTGAAAGAGCCAAGGCTCTGCCTTGCGTGACGCAGGTCATGATAAGAGTGACACAAACATGTGTAGGTTTGCAGGTCAGCTGAGGCACTTTTGGCAGTTCAGCTCGGCACCGGCAGGCTGGGATGCGCGGGCCATGTGCGGGTTTTTAGTTTGGAGTGCATCAGGGAAGCGGGGTGAGTAAGCGCAAGGTTCAACAGGAATGACGCTGGGCCGCTGGGTCGGGACTTTGTTTTCCTACTTTTGAGCTGAAGGGAATCCCAGGGGAGCACTTTTTTGGGGGGGCCAAGAGAGCAGGATCCGGGGTGCCGACGTCATCGATGCCAGCGCCAGCGCCAGCGCCGACGGCAGCAGAAGCCGAGCCTCGTTTGCAAATGGACTGCTACTTCTCAGTTCGCTGGCAATTTTGCCCCTGGTGTGGCGCCTGACACGGCCTCAAGAGGAAGTTGTTCCAGGTGCCAACAGTAAGCTGCAGCCATGAAGCTCAGGAGCCCGAGGATGCGACGGAACCGTCGCACTCGGCTGAGGACAGCTGCGGCTTGGGATCGCATTGTGTGTCTTCTTGCCAAGTTCTTTTGTGAGAGACCAGCTGGCACCTCTCTTTGTTGTGACCAGCTGGCACCTCTCTTTGTTGTTTTTTTTTCTCTCCCTCCCTCCCTCCCTCCCTCCCTCCCTCCCTCCCTCCCTCTCCTCCCCTCCTCCCTCTCTCTCTCTCTCTCTCTCTCTCTCTCTCTCTCTCTCTCTCTCTCTCTCTCTCTCTCTCTCTCTCTCTCTCTCTCTCTCTCTCTCTCTCTCTCTCGCTCTCTCGTTAAAATCGGTGGTTTCTTTGCTTCCAAGTGCAAGTGCTGTAGTGTTCAAACAAACAGTCAACCGATTGTAGTCTGCAGCAATCCACCTTTTACACATGCGATGTACTGAGCTCAAGGCCTGCAGCACATGCAACACAAATGCAGGAAGTGAAGCATGTAGTTTGACACGGCCCCTCAGTTAAAAGGTCTTTGTGGTACCTTTTCAACTGAAGTGCAAAACATGGATTGACAGTAGTGATGAAAACCATTGTTGTTCATCAATTCTACTGTAGTGACAAAAGTAGTAACCTGCACTCAGTAGTTCTCGCTGTTCAGGTTCCAGCTCGATGTAGTGCGCTGGACGGAAGTAGTGAGGCAGGCACTTGTTGTTGTAGTAGAGCACGTGCTCAAAGATGTAGTCCCCAGTTCTGGGTGCGGTAGTCTTGGACCTTCTGTAGTCGACTGTCCAAGGTCGCAAAGTAGTGCGTGGTGAAGAAGGTTGTCATGTAGTTTGGTGCTCCTCGTACTCGCTCATCGTCGATTTCGGGACATGACATGTGCTGGTTGTAGTCCCTGAGGAAGCGGTGTAGTAGTGCCTTGTGGTGTTGTGTGAGGTTTGTCATGGTGAGTAGTGTAAATCCGTAGTACTGGATACTCTTGCAGAGAATTGTAGTGATTGCCTTGTGTTGGTAGTCGTGGAGTTGGTCTCTGTTATAGAGGTAGTGGAGTAGCTCAGGTAGTAGTAGTGGCATGTGGTAGTTCCAAAGATAGTTTTTCCGGAGGCTGTAGTTGTCGGTGAAGATGGTCATGTTGTAGTTCACCTTGTAGATGGTCTGTGGCAGTGGTGTAGTTGGGAGGTAGTAGTTCTGTTGTACCGACATCATGTAGGAAATGTAGTTTCTGGTGAAGTGGATAAATTTTCCTGAAGTGAGGTACCTCAGGAGTAGTGGTTGTTCAATCTGCAGTTGGATGATGACGTAGTTGTTGTTGTCGCCGGTTGTAGTGTGAAGGGAAGTCGTATGGTAGTAGTGCACGTTGGCTGCTTCAGGTAGTGAAACGCTGAGCAGGGTGGAGTTGTAGTGGGGCATCCGAAGGTCTCCATCCAGGGATGCAGTAGATGGGTTGTGTGTAATCCAGTTGTGCAAGTGGAGTTGCTTGTTGATGTGAAAGTAGTTGATACTCTTCGAGTGTGAGTGCAGTGAAAAACTGTGTGTAGGGTGTGGTGTCGGGCAGTGGTGGTGTAGTGGTTGTCTGGTGCTCAGTGATGTGTAGTTGGTCCATCACTGTGGTCGGGTTGTAGTAGACTGTGTTGCCAGGTGTAGGATGGTTGAAGTGGTAGTTGGAGTCGTTGTATGTTTGAGGTGGTGGAGTTCCATGGTCGCTGGAGTCTGTAGTGACAGCCACCTCCGGTGTAGACGCCCTGTCGGGTGTAGTCGCATCTCCCATCGTAGCATCTGCAGTAGATGGAGCGGCCATGGCTGCAGTGGAGTGCGAATGTAGTGAAACGGGGCAAAAACAAAATGAGCCTGAGTAGTTGCTATCAGGCAGGCGGCGCATGCAGACATGTAAAACAAACAACTGTAGTGTTGACTCAGCCGCCAAAAGTGCAAGTGCAATTACATGTAGTTAGTGTTACGTACATACCAAAAGTGTCGTGTTACATGTAGCTACTTACATACATGAAATGTCCAAAGTCGTTGTTGTTGTTGTTGTTGTTGTTGTTGTTGTTGTTGTTGTTGTTGTTGTTGTTGTCGTTGAACTGCTGCGCTGGTCGTTCGTAGTGCTAAATGCGTATTCCAATGCTCTGGATGAGCCTGTGTAGCGTTTCTTTGCTGATGTATTTGGTAAACAAATCTGCGCTGTTATGGAGTGTGTTGATCTTAAGGATTCTGATGATGTCATGCTTGATGAGGTCTTGTGTGTAGAGAAATTTAAGGTCGATGTGTTTTGCTCGTTTGCTAGTGCCTTGTCGTGTAGCAATGCTCTTGCCTGCTGTGGAGTCTGTGTGGATGCGTAGGTTTAGCTTGCTGCAAATGTTGGTTTCAAGTAGGAAGTTTCTGAGGTGTAGTCCCTCATTAACTCCTGTGCAAATGGCGTAGAGTTCAGGCTCTGCTGAGCTGAGCCAAATGCAACTGTTGTTCCTAAAACGATGATGTTGAAACCTGAAGTTGATTTCCTGGTAGTAGGGCATCCTGCCCAGTCGGCATCGACATGAACGTCGAGATCCAGGATGTTGTTGGTGTTTGCTCTGAGTGTTGTTTTTGGTTCTACGGTGAATTTGTAGTGCTTGGTGCCGTGCAAGTAGCGTAGTAGATGTTTGACCCTCTTTTGTGAAAGTTCTGTAGGTGCTGTGAGGTCTCGTGCTAGTTCTTTTGTGGAGTATGCAATGTCTGGTCGTGTGTATGCTAACCATTGAAGTTTGCCAACAATCCTTCTGTACCTTTTGTGTTGTTCGTGGTCAAGTAGTGCTTCATCTTCTATTGTTGGTTTGTAGTGTGCAATTCCTGGAGTGTTCACTGAGTTGCAGTTGTTCATTCCAGACTCCTCGATCATGTTGTCGATGTAGGAGTCCTTTAGTCCAAGATTGCAGTAGTTGCCAAAGTGGTCGATGTTTCTTCCAAGAAATTGTTGTGGTTTGCCAGGTTCGAGGTAGCCGATGTGCTTGAGTAGGACCTGCTTCTGGATGGCCTCGAAGGTGGAGTCGACAGTAGTCTTGTCACCAAGTACCAAGAGGTCATCCACGTAGACCATGATGTAGCAGTCGCGAGTCGCATTGGTGTAGACGTTAGGTTCTGACTTTACTCTTACAAAGCTGAGCTTTTGTAGCACTTCAGCCAGGTAGTCCTGCCATGCTTTTGGTGAACTGCGTAGTCCATACATGGCTTTCTTTAGTCGCCAGATTTTGTCCTGTTGTGGACAAAGTTCTTTAGGTGGCCAAAGGTAGACGTCACGTTGTTTACCGTCGTGGTCTTTTGCGATGGGTGCGTGTAGAAATGCTGTAGAGACGTCACCTAGTCGCGCGATCCAGTTTGGTCGTGACATTTGTAGTGCGAGAAGTGTCCGGAGTGTCGTGAACATTGGTGTAGAGGCGTAGACGGAGTCTTCGTCCTCGATCTTCTCTGTGTAGCCTTTTGCGACGATTCGGCTTCGTACTCCTGGTCCTTTCTTTCTGTGTACCCATCTTGTAGGTATCGCTTCTCTGATGACGTTGTTGTCGTCGACGGTAGACGCATCTACTTCGTCGTAGACGTCATGTAGCTTCATTTGGTTTGACTCGTGTTTCATTCCTTCCAGTAGTTGTGTTTCGTCGTAACCTTCGTTGTCGAAGATTATGGGTTGGTCTTCTGAGGTGTCGTCGTTTGTGTAGGGGGTGATGGATTTTCCGTTGGGAAGTGTCACTGCGTTGATTTTCTGTCGTAGTGGTGGTGGTTCTTTGGTTGCTTGCTCCGTTGATCTGATTGTAGTGTCCTTTGAGGTCTTCTGTGCTTTAGTTGGTTGCATTACTTCTTCCGGAGTTAAACGTCGTAGTGTTTGTCGAGGTGGTGCTGGTAGTGGTGGATGTTGTCGTCCGGTTGGTGAAGTAGCCATAGGACTATCCGGTAGTGGTCGTGAACTTGACGTCGATGTTGACGGAAGTCGTGGAGGTGGTGTAGTGCGTTGTTGTTTTGTTGCGGGTTCCGCAACGATGTCGTCCGTAGCGTTCGTTTGTTGTCCGAAATCTTGCGTGGACCTTCTTTTCTCTGACGGTTGTAGTTGCGTATCCAACAGTGTTGCGAACGATGGGTTGTAGGTGTTCCGTCGTGGTGCCCATGGTGTGCCGGAAACTTTGTTCAACAGTGCGAGGTCGTATTTGAAGTCCGGTTGTAGTCTCCGTACTGTTCGTACCTTTTGTACGCCTGATTCCGTTGCGACGTAGTTTTCTCCGGTTTCGGAAACTTTTCCGAGCCAGATGCATTTCTGCATCCGTAGGTCTGCTTTTGGAAGTTTCTTGTGTTGTGGTGGAAGGTAAAGTAGTGTCTCGCCAAATTCGCAGATTGCTCGCTCGTAGTTTCTTCCCCAGCGGCGTTCAAAGCTTGTGTAGCCGTCTGAGTGAATGACGTAGCGATTTACCGTCCATGCTGCATGTCGTACTATCCAAGGTAGTAGACAGTGCTTTGTGGACATCGTCATGCTGTAGTTGCTTTCAACCTGAGCTTTGACGACGCGGATTTGTCCGAGAAGTGTTCTATGTAGTCGCTCAACGCTTCCTTGACTGTTGCTGCTGTAGGATGGTGAATGTCGTACAGTCATTGAGCCGACTTTAGATGCTGTTGCTTTTAGTAGTGCATTGAGTGTGTCTTCGTTGTCGCTTTGTAGTATGCCTTGTGTTCTTCCGCATTCAAAGATGAATGCTTGTAGGTTGTTGATCATGTAGTCCATCATTGATGGTTTGTCCGGAACCAATACCGCCATGCACAGTTGTGTAGTAACATCAACTGCTGTTAAGACTGGTATGGTCTTCGGATCTTGTTGTGATTTGATGTAGGCAAAATCCACTTGGATGATGGGTTGTCGTGATTGTTGTTTCTTGTAGTTGTCCTGGCGTCCTTTGCCTTGAACGCAAATTGGACACCAATTTCTGTATGGTAGGTGTGTCAAGTTGTGTTCTGCTATTTGTTGTGGAGTGGGCTGCTGCGGTTGTCGTAGTCCTCTTGCTCTGTGTGCTTCATGATGCTCGTGTTGTTGTTCCTCATCGTGGTTCTCCTGGATGTACTCGTAGTCTTTCTTCACGGTGAACCTTGTTGTTCCTTTCCATTGAAATGGTAGTGCTGCGTTGCCCATGACTGTCCAGTCATCTTTGCGGTGCGAAACTTCTCCAAAGTTGTTGTGAGTGATTGTAGTTCTGTGAGGTTCAAGTGTGCTGATTGGTGGATGTCCTGGTCCATCTGTTGGAGTGAATAGAGTTGTTCTAGGTGTTGTGTGGTGTATTATCCAGTATTCACCTTGTCTTTCCCAGTAGTCTTGGTTGTCCTCCTGTGCTGTGAGTGGTCTGTGGATTGTCTCCTTTGGTTGTGTGATGTCAAGATCTGTAGAAGGTGCTGCTTTAGGTCTCCATATCTTTTGTGGTGCTCGTAGTTGGATCTTTGATCTGGTTGGTGGTGTGTCCATTAGCCGTTGTGGTTGTGAGCTCTGCCTTGTTGGTGTGGTCTTTGATGTTGCTCTGCGTGTAGGTGTTATCTTTCTTCTGAATCTGGTTTCTCCAGTCCAGTTGTCACCTTCTAGTCTTCGTTGTAGTTCTTGCTTGGAAAGTTGTGTTGGGTTCTCTTGTAGTTGTTCTTGCTCTTGCCCTTGTCTGTTGATGATGGTTAGTCGCCAATCATCTAGTTCTCCTTCAGGTATTGGGCAACCGCTGTTGTGTGGTGTGAATAATGCTTTGCGTGGTCGTTTGTGTACTCTGATGGCGTAGCCACCATCAAGTTTCCAGTAATCAGTGTTTCCACCAAGGATCTGTCGTAGTCCTTGGTCTGTGTGAGTGAGTGGTGCAATTTGTTCTTGTTGTTGTACTGTTTTCTCTGTAGGTTGAATCACAGCAATGGATTTTCCATTGTCTGTAGTCATTGGGTAGATGTCGAATCCTGTAGGGATGTCGATCTTCTCTGCTCGTAGGTAGAAAAGTCCTGAGTGTCTTATAAGGTGTGCTTGTTGTTGTCCATGTGTGATGGTGCAGTGTCGTGGAGTGAAGTCAAGTCCATATCCTCTATCAAGTAGTCTTGATGCACTGAGGATTGGATACTTCACATCACAAACGTAGTAGGGTATCATGATCCTGAAGTTGTCCTGCTTGTAGGGAACGTACTTGATGCCGTAGACAGGAATCTTCTTGTTTGTAACCGTGTAGAGTTGTGGAACTGATTCTCCACAAGGTCGTAGCGGTAGGTCTGGTGCGTAGTCCTTCGGGCAAACATGTGTAGATGCTCCTGAGTCGATCAACAGGTGGTGGTATGACTTGAAGTTGGAGTACATGATGTAGTGTGTGATAGTGTCCTCAATCTTCTTGTTCCTTTGTTGTTGTCTTGCTGCTGCTATGTCGAAGTGTAGCTGTGTGGTGTCTTCTTGTAGGAATTGTTGAAAGCTCTTGCTGTGGTCGTTCCATGATGTTGTGTGTGTTGTTCTCTTGCCAAGTAGTGATTTGGATTTGTGCTTGTGTAGTCGTGAGTTTGCTTGTCTGATGTGTCCAATGGTGAGGTGTGACTCGTTGATGCCTCCAATGTAGTTCGCTGTGTCCTCATAGCTGTTGTCATTCCAATCCCAGCTGTTGTCATAGTCGTAGTCGTTCCAGTTCTCCTCCATGTAGTTCACCTCATGTTGTCCTTCTTCTCCTTCGTAGTACCAGTCCCAAGTGTCGTTCACATCCTGAGGTAGTTCTTCATTGTTGTCATGATCTGCTTGTTCTTGTTCTAGTGGATGTAGTTCTTCTCCTTCTCCTATGTGCCATACTGGCACTCTGCAGTCTTGTGCCCAGTGGCCAGGCTTGCCGCATCGATGGCATGTTGTGTAGTTGTTGTTTCCTTTTCCTTTTGATTTGCTGTAGTTTCCTTGGCCTTTGTAGCCCTTGCTTGATCCATATCCTTTGGATCCTGAGTAGCCTTTTCCTTTGCTCTTGTTGTATCCTCCTTTGTTGTAGTTTCCTTTGCTGCCTTTGTCGAATCCTTTGTAGTGTCCTTTACTCCTGTACTTGCCTTTGCTCTTGCTTCCTTTGTAGCTGCCTTTTCCTTTTCCTTTGCCTTTGTAGTTTCTTCCTTTCCTCCATATGTTGTCAACATCCATTGGTGCAGTTCCTCCATTGTAGTTTGTTCCTACTGCTGAAGTAGATCTAGTGAAGGCTGAAATCGTTTTGTAGTAGTCCAGGATGAGTGCTCTGATCTCGATGTAGTTCGTGATCTGTCCAGCTCGCAGTTGGAGGTGTTGCTGAAGTGCTCCTTTGGTTTTGTTGAGTAGTATTGCTATTTTGATTCCATCTGGTAGTGCTGTTCCATTGTCTTTCTCGTAGCGGTTGATGTCGTATTCCCATTGTAGACATTGTTCTTCAAACTGCGCTTCGTTGAATGTAGGTTCCAGTAGTTTGGTAAGGTAACCAACGCTTCTTGTTCCTACTGGTAGGCTGAACCTGTTGTGTAGTAGTCGTAGTGTTTCACATCCGTTTGCGTTGTAGCGGTTTTGCCTTACTACTGTAGCTGCTGCTCCCTGACAGATGTTGATGAGGATGTAGTGTAGATCTCGTGAGAGGTCTACTGCTTTTGTTGCTTGTGTAGGGTCGCGTATGTGGGCTGTGTCCTCAATCTGTCGTGTAGCCACTTGTGCTAGCTGTAGCACCAGGTCGAAGTCTCGGTCTATGAGGCCGAGGTATGCTTGTAGCTTGAACAGCCATTCTTCATACTGGGAGTAGTCACCAGTGGCAGTTTGTATCTATGTAGTCTCTGAACGTCGTTGTCTTGTTCTGTTCCTGCTCCCGTAGTTGTGGCTCCCACTGTGTCTGCTGTTGGCCCGTTCTCTGCTCCTGTAGTTTGTTGTGCTGAGGCTGATGCTGCTTCTCCTGACATGTCGTAGTAGTTTGGCATGTGACTGCTGTTGCTGTGGTTGTAGTACTTACTGCTTACTGGAGCTCCCCTATGTTTAGGATCTCAGCGCCGCTACCACGTTAAAATCGGTGGTTACTTTGCTTCCAAGTGCAAGTGCTGTAGTGTTCAAACAAACAGTCAACCGATTGTAGCCTGCAGCAATCCACCTTTTACACATGCGATGTAGTGAGCTCAAGGCCTGCAGTACATGCAACACAAATGCAGGTAGTGAAGCATGTAGTTTGACATCTCTCTCTCTCTCTCTGTCTCTCTCTCTCTCTCTCTCTCTCTCTCGCTCTCTCTCTCTCTCTCTCTCTCTCTCTCTCTCTCTCTCTCTCTCTCTCTCTCTCTGTCGCGCGCGCGTGGGTGTGTGTGTGTGTGTGTGTGTTTGTGTTTATGTATGTGTGTGGGTCATCCTAGTTCATGGATGGAAGGCCTCACCGCCACTTCTTCAATTTTTTACATCAGGGGGTGCAAGCAGCCCATCCGGTCTTGCACCAACGAAAACACCGGATGCGTGCTGGTGATATCACTGGAAACGCTCAGTGACGTACCTGACATGACCTTTGTGATTCTCCTATATTCCAAGGTGTGTGCCGCTCGGCCTTCCAAGATGGCGCCGAGTTAGACAAGTCACCGTGCCCGGCTCCTCACTGAGGAGAGTAGTCACTGGTCACTGTTCAGGGCGCCAGTGGCGCTGGACCTCTCTGGTACTCCCTCCCAATCAAAGGCCCTTTCGTCTCACCTGAATCACCGTTCAGCGCTTTTCGTTCATTCAGATTCAGATTCAGCACTCACACCCGTCTCGGTTCCCCGTGTCATCGGGCTCAAACAAGCAAGTGATTTGCAATTTGACGTGCGACACCCACCTCCTCACCTTTCCTGGGAGCAGCGCTCCAAGAGCTGATTTGGACTCCAACAAAGACCGGGTCCTCCGACACCCTACATGCCGGCAAGCGCACGTTCTGTACATCCGTGCCAAACTACGGCGCCAACCACGGACTTTGGCATCCATCACTCTATGACCCCTACCGGCCAAACTCACGCACTCCCACCTTTCTTCATCCACTCCACAACCATCACCCATGGTTTCCCCAGTCCATCGGCCGCCATTCCACTGTCTATTACCACCACAACCACCACTTTTACCCGTCAACGCACTTACCAGGCACTCACTGGTACCACCTTCAAGCGCCACATCCTGGCGATACCAGAACCCCGTCAAGCCCGCGAAGTCGCTCTTTGACCCGACATCGCCGACCATCCAAAAATCTTCAAGGGGCTCGTGTGATCCTTCGCCCCGCTCCGGACTCCAGGCAGACCGGACACCACAGCCAGGATCGAGCGCGGCGCCGTGTTTCACGCTTGCGTGGACGTGACCATCCTGACCAACGCCGGCATCGGTCGCGACGACGCGATTCTGCACGACGCGACCAACCGCGACCTGGTTCTCGCCGTCCGGACCATCACCGACCGACAACGTCAGCCTCGGCATCACAGTCACAGCCCTGCTTGTACCACGCGTGGTCACGAAGAACATGACCGTCGACCCCACACTCCGCACGGCCCCCACCCGCACCGGCTTCGTCCGAACCCCGACCTCAGTGACATCAAGTCCGCCATGCAGGACTGCAGCCGTGTACCAACTCTGTTGGAGAAGCTGACACCGATCCTCATCTCCCTGTCCCCCAAACGCAAGGGCTTGGTCAACGCGATCCTGGGCACCGGCATCCATGTCCATGCCGAGGGCGTCTTCATGGGTCTATACATATATATACGAGTTGGGACGGAGCAAGCGATCTTTCAATATCCCTGCAACTCCGGCGCGTGTTGTGCCGTGAGACAATAATGGTAACGCGCCACTCCGCCGAAAGGGCTGGCGTCGCGGAAATGCAAGCGGACGCCCGTCGCGTGCGTGGTGTTTTTGGCTACGACTTCCCATCCTTCGGATTCTTCGTCTACGGAGGGCAACCTCAGCGAGGGTAACGCCAACGATCTCCTCCGAAATTGTACAAGATCAGCAAAGGACAGCAAGCAGCAATCATCCTTGGTGAGTACACGGGCCATGTCCCTCACAGCCGAACTGATGCAGGCGGTGTTTCGGAAATTCAGCGTGCCGTCAGAGCAGTTCGAAGTGACTATTGGGCCTTCCACGCGGCTCGCTCCACGATTCGCCAGGTTGTGGTGGTCAGACCCCTTTCATGTATCAATCAGATGTTGCAAATGACCACGTTTCACAATATCGACTGGCATGAAAACAGCCCGTTGCTAACTTGCTACTGTTCGTCTCACTCATGACGGTCACTGGTGCGTTTGTGGGTCCGAACGGCAGGGTGGTAGTCTGCGTCAAGAGCTCAGTAGGGGTCCGAGTGACAATGCCGTCGTGGGTGGGATTGCCGGGCATCGCAGCGAGATCCGCGGCGCGTTCATTGTGTCCAGAGCTCGAGTGCCGCAGAAAGCATGTCGCGGGTCTGAGTTAGGAGATCACGTAGCTCCGTTGCCATCATGGGGTGAAACAACGTTGTTAGCTAGAAGGCTGCGTAACATAAAGCAAGCGAAGTGAAGCATGAAAAACTACAAAGGCGCAACAGTCAAGCAGCTTTTTGTCGAAAGGAATGTGTCTAGTCGGAGCGTACCCCAGAAGATCAGAAGAAGCTGAAGCTTGATGCCATAGAGCTCGAAGTTGGCATAGAGCGGCGTCAGCTTCACGGGCCGGGAATGCCAGTGTTTGGCAAGATGTTTACGCGAGCCAAGGGAACTGCAAATGACCATGGCAGAAGACGCGGAAGCCGGATGCAAGAACTGTCAGTGGAAGCAGGAGGCTTGTGTTCGATGCATCGATCCTCCATTGGGAAGCCCAAGAAGTTGCGTCCTGGTTTGCCTGCGAGTGAGATGGTGTCAATGTAGAAGCCGGAGCTGGTGCCGCAAGCATGGTGAGCCGGTAGAGGTTGTCAGCTTGTGGAGCACCGCGAGTTGTGTTTTCCAAGTGTTTTGCTGGGAAAGCTGCAAAGGATGGCGTTGGCTTCCAGTTGGCTGGCTTCTTCTTCGGTTAGTGTGGTAGACCAAGTAGTGACTTGATCAATCATGGACTGCAGCTGCTTGCGTTTGGCAGCTGGCGTCTTGATGTTCTTGAGGAACTGCTTGAATTGTGCTTCATTGGTGGGTGGTGCCAGTGTAGTTGTGTAAGACCCACTGGCAGCGTTGCGTGGGAGTGTTGTGAAGGAAGTCGTGAGCGGATGGTGATGGTTTGTCGAGGGCAGGTTCGCTGTCATCAGTCGGCTCGGCGTTGGCATTGGTAGCCTTTGGTTGGGGTAGTGCGTTGTCTGTTCTCCGACAAGGTGCCCAAGGTAGTCTTGGCCAAGAGATCGCGAACAGAAGGAGGCTGATTGTCAGCGGCTGCGGTTTTTGAATCGCTTTGCTTTAGCTCAGCAATATCAAGCGCTTAATGAGAGCCTTCATGCATCCGAGTGAAGGTGACGTGCTCGTACGGATGGGCTGAGTTCGGCAAGAAGTACGGCTTCCGCCATGTCACGTGCGCAGACCAAGTGGACCGGCTGGCCATGCGCGATTCGTCGGAGCCAAAAGCTTGTCCACCCGTGGTGGAGTAAATTGACGAGTGGGATTTGTTCAGTAGGAATGCCGCCGATTTGGCTTTCTTGGCTCCAGGAGGCGCTGCTGACATGCCTGGGCGGGTTGAGTCCATAGACCACTGTCGTGTCGAAGTGGTTGGAGTCCGGTACGTAAACGGTTGGTAAGGCAGGTGGCGCCCGTCTGGGTGGGGAAGGGGTAGAAACGCGTGTAGTGCACGGCTTGGGTGGGCTGGAGTGGTGGTCGAAGACTCGTGTTGTTGGTTGCTCGTAGGTGTCACAGATGAAGGCCAAGTGCGAGAGCATGGTGTAGAAGGCGGGTCGTGTGAGTGAGGACGTTGATGAGTGTTGCGACGTGGTGGAAGGGTGAAATCAGTGTCAGTTGACCACACCGCAGGGGGTGAAGGAGGGAATGAATCCCGGTGCCGAAGAAGGAAGTGTTTGGAGGTCTGTCGGTCCGGGCCGTGTGGTTGCGTAAGGTCGTGCCATAGTTGGTCGCCAAAGTGGTAAATGATGGTATCCGAAGTCCGCCGTGCCGAAGATCTAGATTGGCAGGTTTGGAGCTTGATGCTGCAACGGGAAGGTGGTGAGACAGAAGGCCAAAGGGTTCCCAACCAGTGACAGTCACGCCCAACCAACCTGCCCCACCCATCCTCACGTACCGTTACCCAAGCGCGGCAAGTCTTCCACTACTGACAGTTTTGACGACGTCTTTGACAACCCCTTCACTGATCACCCTCCCACAGCACCAGCCGGCACGACGGTCAACCTGACCACCGACCAGCTGACCCCTACGTCACTTGAGGATCCTGTGCATGAGACCACCACTAACACCACCACAATCAGCACGGGCCAACTAGGCCAGACCTCTCCTACACCCAAACGCATACCTCATCCTGATGCTCTGGATCAACACCCTCCGAATCACATATCACCTGATGATGCACCAACCTCCAACTTCACCAAGGATGGTGATCTGGACAGGACTCGTCATCCTTGGCTACACCTACTGATAGAACTTAAGAGTATTGAGCGTGCTCGGCCCAGCTACAAGGCGATTGGCCGGATCTTGAACAAACCTGCCGAAACTGTGAAAACCAAATGGTTTGACATCAAAAATCTCAGTCAGTAAGTTTTGAAGCCCATCCTGCCGCAAAAAGCGGCGCCTGTGCGTGTGTGGATCATCCTAGTTCATGGATGGAAGGCCAGGCCGCCTTCTTCAGTTTCTCACACCAGGGGGTGCAAGCAGCCCATCCGGTCTTGCACCAACGAAGACACCGGATGCGTGCTGGTGATATCACTGAGGACGCTCAGTGACGTACCTGACGTATGACCTCTGTGATTCTCCTGTATTCCAAGGTGTGTGCCGCTCGGCCTTCCAAGATGGCGCCGAGTTAGACAAGTCACCGTGCCCGGCTCCTCACTGAGGAGAGTAGTCACTGGTCACTGTTCAGGGCGCCAGTGGCGCTGGACCTCTCTGGTACTCCCTCCCAATCAAAGGCCCTTTCGTCTCACCTGAATCACCGTTCAGCGCTTTTCGCGTGTCTGTGTGTCTGGGTGGGTGGGTGGGTGGGTGGGTGGGTGGGTGGGTGAGCGAGCGAGCGAGCGAGCGCGTGAGTGAGTGAGTGAGTGAGTGAGTGAGTGAAGTGAGGTGAGTGAGTGAGTGAGTGAGTGAGTGAGTGAGTGAGTGAGTGAGTGAGTGAGTGAGTGAGTGAGTGAGTGAGTGAGTGTAGTGAGTGAGTGAGTGAGTGAGTGAGTGAGTGAGTGAGTGAGTGAGTGAGTGAGTGAGTGAGTGAGTGAGTGAGTGAGTGAGTGAGTGAGTGAGTGAGTGAGTGAGTGAGTGAGTGAGTGAGTGAGTGAGTTTGGTTTGTTTGTTTGTCTGTCTGTCTGTCTGCCTGCCTGTCTGTCTGTCGGCCTTGTGCGGGCTGCAAGTTCTGATTGCGAAGGCCAATCGAAAACAAACCAGGCTGCCTTGACACGGAGTGAATGAAGCGTGCGCATGACTCTCAAAAGGGGCACAGCACTGAAAAAAATGTAAGCCGGGCGAAAGGAGGACGATGCTGACACGGAGGCCCCTACGGAGGAGTCGGACTACGACCCCTTCGCCGGAGCGGCGCAGGCGGCGGCAGCCTCTCAGGCGGCCTCCGCACAGGCGTCGCAGGCGCGGGGAGGGGACAGAGATGCGCGGAACATTGTCCCCAAATGCGGTTGGCTTCCTTCTGATTTTCCATGGATTGAATGGCGCAAGTGATTGACCTTTGCGGGGCTCCTTTTTTGGTGAGGAAGCCATTTCCTTTCCCTCAAAGCTGAAAAGGCCATGGCCCCTAAATGGGACAGCTTGCTTTTAGTTAGCCAAGGCGCTATTAATCCAGGCTTGATTCTGCCTCATCTCAGGCCAAGAGCGAGCGGCAGGCCGGCGGGGTTCTGCCAGGATATTTTGGGGCCTGAATCTCCTCCCACAACCTTTGGCAGCAAAGCTGTGGCTCTGGGAAATGACTAAGCAATCTTTTCTGTGATGCCAAAGTAGGCCGGCCCATAGCATCTTTCTCACTTTCAGCACGATTCTCTTAGTGTCGTAATTGGACCTAACACCAAGCTCTCTGCACATGAACAAAGCCGATGGCCGTTTCCAGCAGCACAAATCGGACACATGCAAGCCCAGCAGGCGCCGAATTTTCTGGCTGCCGATGATGATGGGGAGGACCAGGGTTGGCCTGCACGGTCAAGCTTGTTTCCCTCAGTGGTTTAGTGATTTGGCTCCCCACCATTTTTGAGTAATTCAACCCCAGAATGACGGCCCCAATTCCTTTTCTACCGAACCGCTCAGGCCCAAGCGACCGAAACAGACCGGTTTCCCTTCGCTCGCGCAGGAGGACGAGGGCGCCTTCGAGTCCCTCATCGAGATGCTCCGCGCGGCCGAGACTTCGAGGGGATCCGAGACCTTGAGGCGCATGTTGTCCCGGCTTTCTTTTTCTTTTTTTTTGGGAGGTCCCTATCTGGGCTGTGAGGGTGCCTGGTTTGGGCTTGGCGTAAAAATAAGCCAAAAGGGAAACCTCTAGCTTTTTTGGGTCCCCGATTTTGAGACAAAGCGTTTCAACATCATCTTCTGGTTGCCACTTTGAGGATAAGGCTTCTTTTGGGGTGATGTTTAAGGATTACATACTGATTACTGATTCACTAGTCCACGGGCAGTTGTTGGTTTTTGGAAGAACGATGGCTCAAAGAATGGGAATCGCCCAAGCAGTTTCGGCTGGGGTGATTTTCCTTGTCCTTTGGGCCCTGGAGTTGAGACGTCAGGCCCGCTGAGCCTGAACCACAGAGACCCTCGCGGCCGATGGATGGGGGCACCCTGCCAGGAACTGATGGACTCGGGTGGACCGTGGCAAGGGCGTTGAATCATCACTTCTTCCGACATCGTGGGGGGGGGGCTGACCCCCCCCCAACCCCCCCGCTACGTTTTAGATTTTCTACAGAGATTTAATTGCACTCCTAGTTGAATCATCAATTCTTCGAGCATCACGGGGGAGGCTGCCGCCCCCCCCCCCAACCCCCCCCCCAACCCCACCCCCAACCCCCCCAACCCCCCCAACCCCCAACCCCCAACCCCCAACCCCCCCCCCCCCCCCCCCCACTTTTTTTTTTTTTTACTTTTTGCAGAGATTGGATTGCACCCCTATTCGAATCATCACTTCTGCGAGCATCAGGGGGGGGGGGCTGCCGCCCCCCCAACCCCCCCCCGCTTCTTTTTAGTGATTTTTTTACAGGGACTGAAATGCCCTTATTTGAATCATTATTTTTAAACCCCATCAACCCGCCAGCTACTTTTTCGCTTTTGTTACCCACGATTTGTTGGTGATGCTATGTAGGGATGTTGGCCGGACATGCGGGGGATGTTGAAAACGATGCTGGGGATGTTGACGGGCTAGTGTAAAATGCGTCATTTTCGCGAGAAATGCTGTAAAATACGACATTTTACTGGCCCGGACGAAAACGGAAAAACAAAAAAAACAAATCCAAAAAAGATCCGACAAACAAATGAATCCGCACCCATTCTTTTTTGTTTGATTGCTTGCTGGCTTGATTGCTTGCGTGCTGGCATTTATGGGTGTATGCTTCCACCTCTGCAAGGTCTTGACGTTCTGAGCGTGGCCTTGCCACATATGCCAAGGTGAAGCCTTCGCCAAAGCCAACCCGAAGCCCAAGAAGAAGGAGTTTTTCTTCAATCCTGCCACGCAGCGATGGGAGCCGAAGGCAGTGGCAAGCCCAAGGCATGAGACTTCCCTCGAATGTGGGGCTAGAACTGTGCTTCATGAAATAAGATGGAGGCACATTGGCCATAGTGAGCACCATGTTTATCAGCTATTTCCAGGGTGTCTGCCGGAACCATTGAGATGTATCCGGAAGGGGCCCTTTAGGATGGGTTGGCCAAGTCTGCGACCCATGCGGCCACGTCGTTTGCCCTGGCGAGCCTAGGGCCTTGCTCCGTCGCTGCAGGCCGCGCCGCCCTCGCCGCCCAAGCCGGAGCCCGGGCGGAGCCAAGGCCGGAAGCGATCTGCGGAAATCCAAAACTAGCAACACGCCAAGCTCAAACCAACCAGCCAACCAGCCAGACAACCAGCCAACCACCAACCAACCGACCAATGTCCGTCCGAGCTTCGTCATTTTCCCTGGAATCCTGATTTAGCTGGTATTCTGCGGGATGATGGATTCCCCCCATGGTTGGTAGTTGGACTTTGTGGTTTGGGGCAGGTGGGTTGGGCAGGTGTGCTTTGATTTGGGGCTGGCTGGAGTCTGAGGGTCCTGCAAGGACAAATCACTGCCAATTTGAATTTGGGCAATGCTGAATCAAGACAAACAATGATGAAAGCACCACACGAAGCAAATCAACAGCAGTCGCTCGCCCTTCTCATCTTCATTTCCCATTAGTTTTCTCGTAGGCAGAATCTTTCACTGATGTGTCATAGATGTGTCAAAGTCGGTTTTTTCCCCCGACTGATTCGGATTCGGCAAGAATGTGGACCGGAGGCCCCGGGTTGGGTGCCGGCCCCCTCTTCCGCGAGCCCTGGCGCGGCGAGCGGATCTCGCCGCTCGATAGCCACAAGGTCTGTACCCGGGTCCTTAGATCCTGAGAAATGTGTGGCCTAAAGTGTGAACAGTGTAAGTTAGTTGGCTTGGTATGCCAAGCTGGCGCCAGAGCAGGGTTCCCCTGATCAAACCACTGATTTTGGATCATGCAAGACCTTGATTGGGGACTTTTCAGTCGGGCTTCCCCTATTGCGATCCAAACCCTTTGCTTCGATCAGCACCCCTTTCCACTGTTTTTTTTTGGGGGGGCTTCGGTTGTTTCCCTACCCAGATGGGAATCCTGATGGGGATGGTTTTGACTGTATAGCCAACTTCGGAGAATCAAATGGCAATGGTTTTTGGGAGCTGCTCATTTGGCATTGCTTTTGTGTTCGGTTTTGATGGGTACCCTGAATAGATGTTGCTGCAGCCCGAGTTTTAGGCTCGGCATGAGGTCAAAGAGTAGTATGCAACGAGTTCCACGGAGCTTGGGGGGCGATACTCATTGAACATGAGCAAGAGCACAAACACAACCAGCTGTGTGAAGGCTCCGCCTCGCTGGTCCGGTGATGACCATGCGAACCTGCGTAGCAACTAAATTCGTTTTCTGATATGCGGGTCCAAAGGATCACGCATGTAGCATCCAAGAATGCATAGTTTGAATGCCCTCGTCACCCAAAGGTGGGCAACCCATTGAGGCCAGCAGATCCCCCACGGCCGGCGCCGCGGAAGCTTCTAGGTGTAAAGGGAGTGGTTTCTGTGCACGGGATCGATCGAGGGTGCAGGGGTGATTTGAGTTGAGGCATCTAGGGTCTCTACAATATAGATGCTATCTTTCGCATGCATGGTATATAGCATTCACAGATTCATGTTCAGTTGTTTAATGGCATTGACATAATGTGTTCAACCTCCAGGGTTTCGCGTCGTTTCTGGGGCTGTTTTTCATGTCCTTGTCCGCTTGCGTGTCTACTTTCTGTGCGGAGCATAACTTAGCCAATTTTGCACAAAAGCCAAACAGGGCCTCCACAAGGTATACATACGCAAATGCAATGTTAATATGTGTTTGCTTTATGTATTGCAAATGGGAAAGGGCCCAAGTTTTTCTTCTTCTCCTAGGCTTGGCGGGCTGGGTCGTGGAAGGGTCCCCGGTCGGTCGGTCGGTCGGTCGGTCGGTCGGTCGGTCGGTCGGTCGGTCGGTCGGTCGGTCGGTCGGTCGGTGGGCGTGTGCTTCTTTGGCTTTCGCGGCTTTTTGCGTGCTTTTGTGGCGTTTGGCGGTTGCTTTGCCTTCCCACATTTTCAGCTAGCATCACTTCCACTCCAAACCAGCACCCTAAACCGACCAACCAAACCCACCCCTAAACCCACCTTAAAACAGCGCTTAAGCATCCCGAGCCAGCCAAAGCCTAACTATCCTTAAACCACCCTAATCCAACTCTAAACTCCCACTACGCCCAGTGTAAACCGCAAGTAAATACCCACCCTAAACCCACACTAAATCCGCACTGAAGAAGCCTACAGAAACCCAAAACCCAACCCGAAACCAACCCTGGCCAACCGCAAATGAACCCTTGGCAAACCCTGAACCCCCAATCCTGACGAACCCTGAGCCAAACCTCAACCCACCCTAGCCCTATACCAATCCGAAACCCAGCCTAAACCAACCCCACACCCTCCCTGAACCAGCTTTAAGCCACCTCAAGATTCAAGATCAACCCTAAACAAAACCTAAGCAAACCCTAAACCGACCCTAAGGTTTAGACCAGCACTAAAGCATCCTAAACCAGGCTAAACCTAACCAGCCCCAACAACCCCAAACCAACTCTATCCCCCCACTAAACCCAACTAAATCCACCTTAAACCCACACCTATGCCAACCCGAAAAAAACTACCCAATTTCACAGCATTATAGCAACCCTAAACCCACCCCAAACCACCAGTAAACCATTCCAAAACCAACTCTACACCAGCCTAAACCCACAGCAGCCCTAAACCAACCCTAAACAGCCCTAAACCCACCCGAAACCAGCTCGAAACCCACCCTAAGCCAGCCCTAGACCCACTGTAAACCAGAGCGCGAAACAATCCCTACCAACCTCAAACCCACTCGAAACCAACCCCAAACCCATCCTAAACCACGACTAAACCAACTCAACCCACCCTAAGCCTGAACCAGCCTTAAGCCCAACCAACACCAACTCTAAACCCGCCGTAAACCAGGGCTAAAACCGCCAAACATCAACCCCAGCAAACCCTAAGCAAACCCAAAACCACCCGAAGTCCAACCCTAAGCCAACCCTGGATCCATACTACACGAGCCCACCCTAAGCCCACCCTAAACCAGCACTAAGCCGACCCTGAACCAAGCCAAAAACCCACCCTAAGAAACCCAAGCCCGGCCCAAACCCACCCCATTGTGCTTGATCGGAAAAGTGAACCCTCTGCAGCTTTTCTGGATCGGGACCACCCCGCCGAACCTAGGCAAAAAAGGCCGCGCCGAACCTAGGAAAAAAGTAAACCCTTCCGCCAATTGGAAAGACTTGTAAGCATCGGTGCATCGCCTGCGTAGTAATCATTCTATGCATTTAGGGTCCTCATGGTCTCAAGTGGACCCAGTTGTCATGGTTGTTAGTGACCCTCCCGAACGCTTTTGTTCGAGGCTTTGTGTCTGCTGCGTCTATGTGTTATTTGTGCTACTTCGGCAATTCACGCGATTTCAGCTAGTTGTTCATGCTGTTTATGCCATTTTACGCCGCGTATGCTAGTTGTGCTATTATGCATTTTTGCTATCCACGGAGTTTGTGGTATCCACAGCCGCGTTTACCCAAGGCTGGTCATCGCCAGCTGTGAGGTGGAGGCCAGGGCTGATGCCGCGAGCGGCGGCTGCAGCTTTGCGCAGGCGCTGCCCTGGCCCAGTCCGTCTGGTTTGTTGTTGGCATACTGCTAGTTGGTGTGAGCTCACCGATTCAAGGACAATAACCAAGCAGCTTTACTTGGGCATTTTGTACGTCAAGCCTCGGAATTCGCGCAGAGTTCGCAGATATGTGCTTGTTTTGGGGGTAGAGTATTGTGGCATCCTGATTTCTGTGCGCGTCCTTGTTTCCAGGCCTCACACTTTTGCGGAGTGACAGGAGAGGAAGAATGTCAGGTTGTCCAAGAATCCACAAGATGCTTATGCCAGAGGGTAGCAATTTCCCTTGTAGGATCAGGATTGGGGGATCACCTCACTTTGAAAAACCCAGGTTTTGTAGTGTCAAGGCCCCCATCTCATTAGGTTGTCTTTGGCGAGTCGAAGCTTGTTCTGTCTTTTGTGGTTTCCGAATGGATTTGTCCTGCTGGTTGCGAAGCCGGCGCGACTCACCATTGCTTCGATCATTCATATGCTGGCTTTTTCGGACCCCGTCA